>JAJIBD010027433.1:0-110176 GCA_021461705.1 Cryptotis parvus
GAGACTAGTATCCAAGGCTAGGTAAAACAGGGATAAGGAGGACTTGCCAATGGTTGCAATCTATCCCACAAGTATCTGTGGGACAGATGATAGGTAATAATGAGAAGGGACCAGGGTGCCAATACGTGTTGGAAATGGTAACACCATACTATAACTGAGCATTGAATGGATGCGAAGAAATATATATATGACAATGCCTAAATGAATTTATCATAAGTTACAATATGCATGAAAAAAAAAGAAGGGAGAGAGAGCGGAGTGAGAGAGAGAGACAAAAAAATTGCCTGTCATAAAAGCCGGCTGTGTAATGGAATCTGGGGACATTACTGCTAGGAAGGGTGCACTGGTGGAGGGCTGGGTGCTGGAATAATCCTAGTCATGAACTGTTGCAGGACACCTAAAAGTCTAAAAGCCTCTGCATCTGCCCTGGATTGCCTCCTGCAAATCACTTTGTAGATAGGGGGTAGTTTAAATGAGGCAGTTTATCTGACCATGTATTCTGTGCTGGCTGTTATAAATATTCTCTCATGCTACCACAATCATCGTGGGACTAGCTAGATCTTACCAGCATATTTGCCTGGCCATGTTGGATCTCTAAGTATTTATCCCAGAGAGAAATGCTGTTTGCCTCCCAAGCAAGCAAGCCTGGCTCCCTGATAACTCCAAGGCAAATAAAATACAAAACTACCGTGAAGTAGACGAGACTCTTGTGAAGGCTTGGAGAAATATTTGACTGGCATTGGTATTAGTCTTTGGTACAGAGACATGCCATCTCAGAAACCCCCTTCTCTAACCTATAAAGACAATTCCAGGCAGATCTTGGCTCAAGACATTAGGTGAGGTGCTGGGAGAAATTACCTGAGAGCATTTGACCCTTCCTGCTAGGGAAGTTAAATTTAGCTTATAGCTCCTCCCAGCTCTTCTAGGAGGCTTTGAATTAGCTCTGGGTCCTTTTAAACAGCCAAAAGGTCTCTTGAAGTTGCTACATTTCTATAGAGCTATTTTCCTGTTTTCATCTCAAGATAGCCCAGCCCAAAATGGGCCGAGCTGGGAAGTTTGGGCTGATTTCTAGCTATAAAATAAGCTGCAAGAAGAAAGAAGGCCCTCTCTTTTCCCCTTTTGCCATTTCGGCTTCCCTTAGTGTTTTGCTTCTTCGTCCTCTCCATTCTCTGTTGAGTCTCAACACGTGGTGGCAGCCATCTTGGCCTACACATGGCTGGAGCCTAGCTGGGAACCCAGAGTCCGGAGGTTTTCCCTGCTCTTGAATTGTATACCTGAACCTGTGATAAGTAAAGCCTTTTAAAACTGCATCGGATTCCTGAGTTTTCATCCATTCCCGTCCAGCTTTGGAAGTAGAAGGAAACTTCGCTTCCCAGCACTGTTGGGGACCCTGGCGGCGTTCCCGACAATGAACAGCTTTGTAATTGTATATCTGATGGTGGTAAAATTAAGGTTTTTTAAAAAAAAAAAACTAACCAAGTTTTGCTTCTATCTTAGAGAGCAGTCACTTAACATTTGGTGAGGTAGTCAATGACATTCTTTGCAGAAGTTTCTTTGAAACCACTTCTAATTCCCACTTGCAGAGGCAGCCATGAAAAGCATGGGAGCTACTCTGACACAGTGCAGAAGGATGCAATGCTCAATTTATGCTCCTGTATTCCTGCTGCCTCATTTAAACGTTGGTCTTGAATTATGCATCTGAACTTCCTGCCTTCCTCACAATGACCAGGCTAGCAATACTGAGAGTTTCTTTAGGTCATTCCTTACCCCATTCCCTCAAGATGAAGCTTGAGAGGGGTCATAATTCTAGGGACAATTTAATTAATAATAAAAGCACTGTGTAGTGAAATTGCTACACGTGTATATAAAATGTGAAGATTTGATGCATTTGGAAATGGCTGTGTTGTTATGTAGAGGGAGAAGTATAATATGGATTGGATTGAATACTCTAATATTTCAACCATGTGACAACTTCCAAAGTTTCATTTTCCTTAGATTCCTAAGTTTTCATATTTATTATAATCACTGCTATTGCTTGAAATGAGGCAACATACAACATAAAGGAGTTCTGGGTGTGCTGGGCATTCCCACTCCTAAAATTTCTTACTATTTCCTAAAACTTAGGCATAAACCACCAAAATTGCCCTAGGCATTATAAACAATTCAGGTGAAAATAGTACAGATTTTTTTTAGAAATTTATTTAACTTATTAAGGTGGTAAGGCAATCTGTGTGAGTAGAATATGTATGATTTAATAGACATTTAGCCAATATTTTCTCAGAAACTCATAGAGCAGATAAAGTGCTGAAGACCATAAAGAAAAATCTTGGGACAGTGCAGTAAACAATTGTATAAAAAGTGCACAACGAGAATGTAAGTAGAATATAAAGAGCTACAAGGGAATGGAAAATCGGAAATGTAAGCTCAGGCTTGTGTGTTTTAGAAAAATCTCTGAGGTTGTGACCAGAAATTAATAAAGACCAAGTAAAACATGAAAAATTGCATGGAGTGGGGTCCTAATATAGTCACCACAAGATGACTGTTCTCAGTAAATTGTTAGATCCCTGGAAGAGAACTGTGTTTTAATGCAGTGGAACAAAAGGGAAAAATAATCCCTCCAAAAATGAAAAAATGCACTTTTCCAGAGTCAGATTTTGTTGGATTTTAATTCAGGCTCAGGAAGCACATCTAGATTTTGTTCTAAGTAGCTCTGGAAAACAAGAGGACTTTAGCAGTGAAGACTACAATATGATTACTATTTTTATGTTTATAGAAGGTTGACCACAGAGACAAAAAAGAAATCAGTGTTCAAATTTAAAATAATGGTGGCTTGAGAAAATAGCAACTTTAGACAAGTAATGATTAGAATAGGTGTTGGATGTGAGGGATGCTCATTAAACTATTAAGTAGGAAAGTTACATAGGCAGTTTAATATAGTGGTTGGAATTTGGATTAGGAGACACATGCACTGTACTGAAGAAATGCCTGTAAAATGCTTGCATGCACACACTGATCTAAGTTTGACTTCTGGCACCACATTTAATCAGCTGAATACTACCAAGAGTGATACCTGAGTGACAAGCCTAGAGTAACAGATGAGCATAGCCAGGAGTAGCCCCAAACAAACACTAAACAGATGACATTTATGTCATGTAAAAAGTACTCATTGTCAAGTAGTGATTTTTGTTAGAAAAATAGAACAACCCAATGACTGAGCTTTAGAGAACTGCAATGTAAAGGTTCCAGATAAATACAGGATATGTCAATCACTTGTATCACTTCACTTGTCTTCCCTTTGTTCATGTATCTGCTAAAGCGGGCACCAGTAAAGCGGCACCAGTAACATCTCCATACTTCCTGTCACATGCAAGTGTAGTCCAAAGGCATCTGCTCACTCTAAGAACACTAAGAGCCTCAAACCATTCTTTTTGTCATGGGGATCACTTGATCACTTGATCAGTTGATGGGATGGTGGACTCCAGGCCGAAAGTCTCTCTCGTGGTCTGTGGAATGTAAGGGGTTCAACGGGAAAGCTGGTATCTGCTCTGCCAGGTGTATCTGCCAGGTCATGGGAATGAGGTCTATAATTGTTACTGGTTTTTAGCATATCAAATACAACATGGGTAGCTTGCCAGGCTCTGCAGTGTAGGTGGTACACTCTCAGTACCACTGTAAACCACAGTAACATTAGTAACGGATAAGCAAACAATGTCTATGAAAAATACTGGTTGCAGTAAAACACTACTACAGATAAAATTATATATATATATATTTAAGAAGCAAAATTCAGTACTAGAAAAAACACTTTGTTAATACTGAGATAACAGGTAACTGATTCCAGATGGTAAGAAAGTTTTCAACCTAAGTCAGTAACTCCATCTTCAAAACTGGATGCACACCAAGGTATCAAAGATTTATACAATTTTTTTATCCTTTTCTAAAATCAAGATGCTCCAAAAAGGGCCAAGAGATAACTTAAAGGGCTGGAGTGAATACTTTGCAGGCCTGCAGGAATGAGTTCAATCCCAGACACTGTATGGTACTTCCACGCTGCCAGGAACAACTCCAGATCATCAAATCAACCAGGAAAAAACTTTAATTTCAGGTTTAAAAAAATGGCTACATTTGTGTTAATTATGTGTCCATATTGCACTGGACATATTTATCATAATAATACTAAAAATGTCACCATTTTGAAATTCAAATTACCAGAGCATTGTTTTCATTTGCAATTTAGCAACTCTACTCTCACATTTAGAAGCAGAAAACTGAGAACAGTAGCCAGAGGGTTGAGGAAAGCCTAGGGTGTGCAGCTCCAGAAATAGGTAAATGAGGTCTATTCAGACTCCAAACAATTGTTAAAGAAGTTATTTTGCATACAATTCTCAGAACAGCTCACCTTATTAAGAAATGGTGCCAGAATTAAGACCACTCTAATTCATTCAATTTGAAGAGCATTGCTTTTATGTTTTATGCATATGTATTCTGAGTAAGCTTACCTTGCAAAAAATATTTGAAGGGGGAAAATTAATTTTGAAATCTGATGACAAGTAGAATTTGTACTATTTGAAACAGATCAAGTCCCTCAAGGTAGAATTAGAAATATAGCTAAAAGAAGCAAAAATGTTTGCTTTTATACCAGAACTTAAATTCCTTGTTTTAGTTTCCAGCTTATCATTGAAGAGTGTATAAAGCAGATGAATTTTGAACTGAACCAAATGAAAACAAATGGAAACACTGCATCTAATAAGAACAGTGCAGCAATGGATGCAGAGATTGTATTAAGACCCCTCATGGATTTCTTGGATAAAATGTAAGTTTTCTTAACAGTTCTCTCCCCCCCCCTCTCTGTCTCTGTGTCTGTCTCTCTCTCTCTCCTCTTATACTTGCTAATGCTCAGGAAATACTCCTGACTTTACACTCAGAGATAACTCTTGGTGGTGCTCAAGGGTCCATAAAGGATGCCTGGAATTGAACCAGTCGGGCTCATGCAAGACAAATGCCCTACCTGCTGTACTATCGCTCCAGTCTTATCAGTTTTTCTTGATTCTTTTACCCATTTAATGTGGTTAATGTTAAAAATGTTTTCTTCTCTGTAAGATATTTTTAAAAGGTCTTCTAAATAAAAGTTAAATTATTTTTTTAAAGCAAAGTACATTGCTCCATTGGTAGAAAGCTCTGGTGCTACAGAAAAGGAAATAGAAAAAGTATATAAATATCCCTGATTAAATATCTGTGATTAACAGATTGTTTGTTCTGAGGTAAAAGAGATATGTAATTTCAGGCTCCTCAGATAGTGTAATGTGCTTTGTTATCCTCCTGAATGTGTAAAAGCCTGAGATGAGTAGAATAGTTGTCTTCATACCAGAATGCTATTGAACAGAAGACTAAGAAAAATGTCATCAGAGTTAGTTCAGCTCAGAAGCAAATAGGATTACTGTCCTTACTCAACCTTCAGTAATTACTGAAATAATTACTCACTTGAGTATTCAAAACCATATGTAAGTCACTGGATGGGTGAAAATACACATTGAACCTGACTCTATGGAGGTCATAATCCAGCAGTGTAGTCTAGAGTGGCACCATTTGGAACCTTTATGACTAACCAAAAACTGTCTGCTTAAACCAAAGGGTGCATTTGGATGGTTGTTTTTTTTTTAATTTTTATTAGAGAGCCATGATTTGCAAAGTTCCTGGTAGTTGCATTTTAGGCATGCAATCAACGCCAATTCCTCTACCAGTGCCCTCCACCAATGTATCCAAATCTCTCCCCACCTCACCCCCACTCTACCCCAGCCTGCCCTCATAAAGGGGACAATTCGAAGTTTCAGTAGTTGCCAATTAGACCTAATATTTTCAGTTTTGTTGCACCTGTGTTTGGGTATGTGACTACATCCCTCACTCATATCAAGGGGTACAACTGAAGCCTGACGCCCTATTGACTCATTCTCGTTCTCTTCTTCTCCTACTTGATTTCTTTCCTTCTCTGTCTATCAGCACTCTACAGTTGGGTCAAGGTTGATCTAGGCATCCCCCTTTTATTACTATACATTTCCTCATTCAGTAATATATTCCACAGATAGGTGAGATCATAGTGGTTGCTTTGATTTTTAATCTTTTCTAATTTATTAAAATCATTAATTAAAATACATTAAAATCTACTTTTGATTTTTAATCTTTACTACTCTGTAATCTTTTCTACTTTCCTACTTAAGTTTTGAAGTATAGAATCTCTAACTTCATAAGTTTGAAGTAGGGTCAAGGCAACATCTTTAAATGTGTCCAAACTTAAAAACCATTGATGAAAAGGCAATGAGAGACATGAAATATCATAGTTTTATTCAAATAAAATTGAAAGTTGAAAATTAGGTTGGGGGGCCAGAGAGACAGTACAGTGGATAGGTCTCTTGCCTTGCATACAGCTAACTTGGGTTCAATCTCTAGCACACCATAAAGTTCCCTGAGACCCGCCAGGAGTGATCCCTGAGCACTACCAGCTTGCCCCCCCAAAAAAAATTAAATTAAAATTGAGCCTTTAGATACAATTTTTAATTCTCTCTTTCCTTACACTTAATAAATAACATCTATTTTTATGCTTAAATTACAATATCAGATAGAAATTGTTTGGGAATACTTCAGGGAATATTTAAAAATAAAACATTTTAATATTTAGAAAAAGGGATCTGGAGAGATAGTCCAGCTTATTGGGTGTTTGCCTCGCATGCAGCTGACCTGAGTTTGATCCCCAGGATACCACATGATCCTCTGAACACCACCAGATGTAATTCCTCAGTGCAGAGCCAGGAGTGGCCCCTGAGCATTTGGGTGTGACCCAAATTGCACAAAAAAAGTCTTTTTTGTTCTGTCTGTGAAAACATCTAGATCACTTGGTATCACTTGTCACTTGTCTTCCTGTTGTTCATTGATTTGCTCCAGCGGGCACCAGTAACATCTTCATATGCTCTGTAGCATGCTAATGTAGCCCAAGGGCATCTACTCACTCCAGGAACACGAAGAGCCCCCACACCATTCGTTCAGGTCATGGGAATGAGGCCTATCATTGTTGCTGGGTTTTGGTATGTCAAATACAACACGGGTAGCTTGCCAGGCTCTGCCATGCGGGATTGAAAGTATATAAAAAAGGATTATATTCATGCATTTTGGGGTCAAGCTCCCATAAGAGAAGAGAAATACCAAAACAAGTTTTGGTGTGACTCAATGGGCAAATAAGCCTAATTTATATATAATATTTATATAAGCATTCAAAAAAAAATTCTACTTGTCTTTTAATATCTCTTACAAAACCTTTACATCACCTGTAGATAAATATCACTTTACCAGAAATTTAATAATCGCAACATAATCAGAATAGTGGCAGGCCAGAGCTAGAACCCGCCATCCCTCCCAGGCACCTTGTGGGCGGCTGGGCACAGGGAGAGCCGGTAGCAGCTCTGCCTCATGTCTGAGTCTCTGGATCAGCATACCTGGGTGGGATTGATAAAGACTGCTGCAGGGTGGGTGTCGATGAGCTGGGCTGTGATAGGCTCGTCTGCTGGGTAGAGTTCTGACGAGAGGGAAGTCGGATGTGGAAAATGGCGGCCCTCACGGAGTGGGGTCGTTTGGCTTGTTGTGAGGCTCTGCTGCCACCCAGCAGAGCCTCGCAATGACTGCCAGATGACCCCCCCCCCCCTCACTCCATGAGGGCCTCCATTTTCCACATTTGGACTTCCCTCTCGTCAGAACTCCACCCAGCAGAAGAGCCTATCACAGCTCAGCTCACGGGCCCGCCTTGCCATGGCGTGGTTCTCAATAAATGCTGTATTTAGAGGTGACTACAAGAGTATGCCACCTGTATGGTAAGCCTGGCAAGCTACCCGTGTCATATTTGATATGCCAAATACCAGTAACAATTATATTCGTCATTCCCATGACCTAATATAATGGTTTGAGGCTCTTTATGCTCCTGGAGCAAGCAGATGCCTTTGGGCTCTACTAGCATAAGACAGAACATATGGAGATGTTACTGGTGCCTGCTTGAGCAAATCAATGATGAATGGGAAGATAGATAGATAGATAGATAGATAGATAGGGGGAGTAGGTGGGAGGAGGTAGGGGAGGGGTAGTGGTGGTAGTAGATAGATAGATAGATAGATAGATAGATAGATAGATAGATAGATAGATAGATAGATAGATAGATAGATAGATAGATAGATAGATAGATAGATAGATAGATAGATGATAGATAGATAGATAGATAGATAGATAGATACATAGATAGATAGATAGATAGAGATACATAGATACATAGATACATAGATACATAGATGATAGTGAATCAGAATAGTTGTACAACAGACTATTATGATTATATTCTCCTGCCAGGAAAGTTAATATACAGTGATTAGATACAAAAGCTTTTGAATAAAATCTATTTCAAATTCTTGATATTCTCCTTACTAGGTATGGGCTCTTGACGTTCTAAGTCACAGTTTCTTTGACTATAAAACTGCTATCAATTTAATGCACTTCTTTGCATACTACCTGGCATACAGTATTTAGCAAATCATTTCTGTTAAACCGTTGGGTCCCTTTAAGAGATTTAAGAGACTCCTTAAAGGGATGGCTTTTATTTCTTAAAGGTATGGCCAATATTCAAGTTATGGGGACAATATAGGAGTTGGAAAAACCAGTTGAAGTGTCAGTTGAGACTGGGTTCTCAGCCTGGCTGGCAGGAGTGAGTTGGAGGAGAGAAAGAAGGGTTGGCTCAGCTTGCCTAAGGGCAGAAAAAGGAGATAGTTTGAAGAAAGTATTAAGGGAGTTCAGAGCTGTGGACTGGTTCTGTACTGATACTGTCAGTTAGTCAGCCATACAGCTGTAAACTGACATCTGTAAACTCTAAGGAAAGAAAATAAGGAAAGAAAATAGAGAAAATAAGGAAAAAAGTAATTACTATCAATTGTCTGGTTTACCAAAATGTAATAATATGACTTGAATTTTCAACACTCTGGAATAAAGTCATTCTTTACAGTTGCACCTGTGTCGGTGTGCCAAATAAGTAAACTAGGAAAAACTATTTTCATTGTCCTCAACTATGTTAAGGTTCTGGATATTCATGCTGGGAAACAGATTACAATGTAGTTCATAGTTCCATTATATATATATAAGAAATGCAGCTCTTTTTCAATTCAAGCAATGCTGACTATTCCTTATATGCACACCACATGCTATCCACTACAGGAGAAACAAAAATAAGGATAGATAGCATCCGTGGAGTTTAAAATCTTGCATAAAAAATTCAGGGATATAAACAACGGGCTGCTACTTTACAAAATGAAACACAAATGTCTCTACAGGTGTATAAAGCCCTGACCAACAATAGAGCAAAATAAGGAATGAAATGACTAGATGGATTAAATAAGGACCAATGATAGTCTTTTGACAAGTACACATTTCAAAAGGAAGGAACATAAACTAACCTAAACATGGATGCAGCAAAAGGATAAATAATTAGTAAGAAAGAAGTGGAGGGGTAGGTAAGTATATAGGACAGGCCTTTTTAAGCTTAAAGGTGAGGAATCTGTACCCAAAAATCATTATTAGATTACTAGTACTGATTTGAAAATTGTGTTGTCTTGCTGCTGCAATCTCCCACACACAGAAGGCACTTCACTTTAAAATAACTCCAAAAAATCTACAATTGGCAAAAAAAAAAAAAACAGAAGGAAAAATAAACAAATGGGCCCACTTTTTAAAATTATTTTATTATACCACCTTTATCTAGATGTTATCTAGAAAACATCTAGATAACAAGTGAAAAAGGTAATTATAAGGTTTAGCAGGAAACTGGAAGGGAATTATAGAAGAAATAAAATAAAGATGGAAAAGGAATGAAGGGAAAGAGAGAAAAGATAGGGAAAGCCTTGTTTGTTTGTTTATTAATTTATTTATTTACTTTTTTGGGTCACACCCGCCGACACTCAAAGAATTCTCCTGGCTGTGCACTCAGGAATTACTCCTGGCGGTGCTCAGAGAAACATACGGGATGCTGGAGATAGAACTTGGGTTGACCGCATGCGAGGCAAACACTCTGCTATGCTATCTCTCCAGCCTGTTTATTGAAATTATTTTTTATTTTTTATTAAATATTTTGTTATACCACCGTGAGATATACAATTACAACGTTGTTCATGTTTAGAGGTTTCGGTCACATAGTGTTCCAGCACCCCGTCCTCCATCAGTGCCCATTTCCCACCACCAATGTCCCCAATTCCCTCCCCCTCCCATAGCCTGCCTAAATGACAGGTTCTTTATCTCTTTTCTCTCTCTCCATCTCTCTCTTTTCCTTCTCTTACACATTGTGCATTGCACTACATATACTTAGAGGCCACCATGTGCATTTTTTTGCCTGTATTTAATGCTCAGTTCTAGGTTGGTATTTAACCCTTTTGACATTTATTCACACGTGTTCCCTTCTCTGTCTTACCTAACCTCTGACTCCCACACGTTTGTGGTAATTTCCACTTTTGGTAAGACCACTTGATATATTTATGTCATGCAAATAAATGCAGTCATTCTATATCTCTCTCTTTCCTTCTGACTAATTTCACTCAACATGATCCTTTCCATGTCCATCCATTTATAGGCAAATTTCATAACTTCATTTTTCCTAACAGCTGCATAGTATTCCACTGTGTAGATGTACTAAAGTTTCTATATCCAGTCATCAGTTCTCGGGCATACTGGTTGTTTCCAGGTTCTGGCTATTGTGAATGTTGCTGCTATAAAAATAAAAGTGCGGATTCGTGTTTCCGCTGTGTGTTTTTGGCTTCCCAGGGTATATTCCCAGGAATGGTGGTATGACTGGGTCAAAAGGGAGTTCAATTTCTAGTCTTTGGAGGAATGTCCATATTGTTTTCCAGAAAGGTTTACCAAGTCGACATTCCCACCAACAATGTATGAGAGTCCCCTTTTCCCCTCATCCATGCCAGCACTTGTCGCTTTTATCCCTTTTGGATATGAGCCAGTCTCTGTGGTGTGAGGTGATATCTCATTGCTGTTTTGATTTGCATCTCTCTGCTGATTAGTGATGATGAGCATTTTTTCATATGTCTTTTGTCCATTCGAATTTCTGTCTTGTCAAAGTTTCTGTTCATCTCTTCTCCCCATTTTTTAATGGGGTTAGCTGTTTTCTTATATAGCTGTACCAGTGCCTGATATATCCTGGATATTAATCCCCTTATCAGATGGGTATTGGGTGAATATTCTTTCCCATTTTGTGGACTGTCTTTCTATCTTGGTCACTGTTTCTTTTCGAGGTGCAGTAGCTCTTTAGTTTCATGTAGTCCCATATGTTTATCTTTTCTTCTAGTTGCTTTGTTAATGGTATTTCACCTTTGAAGATGTCTTTAGCTTCAATGTCGTGGAGGGTTTTTCTATATTTTCTTGAATGTACTTTATGGATTAAGGTCTGATATTGAGATCTTTAATCCATTTTGATCTGATTTTTGTGCATGGTGTTAGACACAGGTCCAAATTCATTTTTTTACATGTAGCTGTCCAGTTTTCCTAGCACCACTTGTTGAAGAGGCTTTCCTTACTCCAGTTTGGACTCCTTGCACCTTTATCAAAGGTTAACTGATCATGTCTTTGAAGGTGGTTGTCAGGATACTCAACTGTATTCCATAGGTCCACAGCTCTGTTTTTATTCCAATACCATGCTGTTTTAATTACTACTGATTTGTATTACAGTTTGAGGTTGGGAAAAGGTGATGCCTCCCATCTTCTTATTCCCAAGGATTGCTTTAGCTATCCGTGGGGATTTATTATTCCATACGAATTTCAGGAGTGTTTGGTCAATTTTTTTGAAGAATGTCATGGGTATCCTTATAGGGACCGCATTGAATCTGTACAAGGCTCTAGGGAGTATTACCATCTTGACAATGTTAATTCTCCCCATCCATGAACAGGGAATGTGTTTGCATTTCCTCATGTCCTCTTTTATTTCTTGAAGCAGTGTCTTGTAGTTCTCTTTATATAGGTCCCTTACACACTTGGTTAAGCTGATTCCTAGGTATTTGATTTTCTGTGGCAAAATTGTGAATGAAATCGATTTCTTAATATCCCTTTCTTCTCTTTCATTATTTGTATGCAGGAAAGCCACCAACTTTTGGGTATTGATTTTGTACCCTGCCACTTTACTATAAATATCTATTGTTTCTAAGAGTTTTTGTGTCAAGAGTTTAGGGTTCTCTAAGTATAATATCATGTTATCTGCAAATAATGATAGCTTGATTTCTTCCTTGCCTATCTGAATATCTTTAATGTCCTTTTCTTCTCTGATTGCTATGGCGAGTACTTCCAGTACTATATTGAATAAAAGAGGTGAGAGAAGGGCAACCTTGTTGTGTTCCTGATCTTAAGGGGAAGGCTTTCGATTTTTCCCCCATTGAGAATGATACTCGCTGTGGGCTTTTGGTAGAGGGCTTTGACTATCTTGAGGAAGCTTCCTTCGATTCCCATTTTCTGGAGGGTTTTAATCATGAATGGGTGCTGGATCTTGTCAAATGCTTTTTCTGCATCTATTGATAGGATCATATGGTTTTTATTTTTTCTCTTATTGATATGACGTATTATGTTTATTGATTTGCGAATGTTGTACTATTCTTGCATTCCCGGGATGAATACTACTTGGTCATGATGTATGATCTTTTTGATGAGTCTTTGGATTCTGTTTGCTAGTATTTTGTTGAAGATCTTAGCATCTGTGTTCATTAAGGAGATTGGTTTGTAAATTTCCTTCTTTGTGTTGTCTCTCTGCTTTGGGTATCAGGGTGATAGAGGCCTTATAGAAGCCGTTTGGGAGTGTTTCTGTTTCTTCTATATCCCGGAAGAGCTTGAACAGGACAGGCAGTAGGTCCTCCTTAAAGGTTTGATAGAATTCACTAGTGAACCCATCTGGACCTGGGCTTTTTGTGTTTAGGCATACTTTTAATTACTCCTTCAATTTCCTCAATGATGATAGGCATATTCAGGTATCGGAGGTCTTATTGTTTAAATTATGGGAGGCTATAGAACTTCAGGAATTGATCCATTTCTTTTAGGTTATCATGTTTCGTGGCATACAGGTTCTCAAAGTAATCTCTGATGATCTTTTGTATTTCTGTCTTTTCTGTTTTGATGTCACCATTTTCATTTCTGATTCTGTTTATTTGGGTTCTCTCTTTCCCTGTCCTTACAAGTCTTGCCAGTGACTTGTCAATCTTGTTTATTTTTTTCAAAGAACCAGCTCTTGGTTTCTCTAATTTTTCGGATTGTTTTTTTTGGTTTCCAGCTCGTTGATTTCCTCCCTAAATTTTATTATTTCCTTCTTTCTGCCTTGGTTGGGCTTCTTTTTGTTTGTCTTTTTCTAATATTTTCAGCAGTGAGGTCAGGTTATTTATTGAATTTCTTTTTTTTTTTTTTTTTTGCTTTTTTGGCTCACACCTGGCGGACGCTCAGGGGCTTACTCCTGCCTCTTTGCTCAGGAATTACTCCTGGTGGTGCTCAGGGGACCATATGGGATGCCGTGGATCAAATCCAGGTCGGCACAGTGCAAGGCAAATGCCCTACCCGCTGGGCTATTGCTCTGGCTCCATATTTATTGAATTTCTTAATGTAGACTTCCACTCTTATCAATTAATTTTCTACATAATCTTTCACATTTTCATATTATCTCATGGTTTTTGTCAGTTTACAGCGCTGTGTGGCTAACATTTTATTAGATAAAAAGCCAGTCCAGATGCTTGAAACCCCTTTAACATTTTCTTCAAATTATTTCCTTGCTCTGCTCTTTTTTTTTTTTTTTTTTTTTATTATACCACAGTGAAACATACAATTACAAAGGTGATCATAATTGGTTCTTGGTAATACAGTATACCAGCACCCATCCCTCCACCAGTGCCCCATTTCCACCACCCAATGTACCCCACCCCTCCTGCCCACCCCCATGCTGCCTTAATAGCAGGTACCCCAGTTTCCTCTCTTTTCTCTCTCTGTCTCTCTCTGTCTCTCTCTCTCTGTCTCTGCATCTCTCTGCCTCTTCTTTTACACATTGTGGCTAGCCCTGCAGATATTTAGAGTTTATCACTTAAGTCTCTTTGTGTATATTCAATGGTGAGTCTTAATCTGCCATTACCATTTCCCACATTTAGTAAAACACTGGTATCTATTTATGTCGTATTAATGAATGCAGTCATTCTATATCTGTCCTTTTCCTTCTGACTAATTTCACTCCAGCATGATAGTCTCCATGTCCCTCCATTTGCAGGTAAATTTCATAATGTCATCTTTTCTGACAGCCGCATAGTATTCCATAGTGTAGATGAACCACAAGTTTTCTTTTTTTTTTTTTTGGTTATAAATGCAATATTTTATATGTGTAATCTATTACAGTTATAGCGGTACAGTGCTTAAAATTATACAGATCTGAATTCCTATTTCAGCTTCACGACATTCTTGCTCTGTAATTTTGTTTTTTTTTTTTTAATTTTTTTAATTTTTACAATTACAAAGATATACAATTAAAAAGTTCATATTTGGGTTTTGGTCATACAGTGTTCTTGCTCTGCTCTTAGGCAGGCTCAGCAAACTCTTCTCTCTGCTCCTCTGCCTCTCTATCCTGCCAGGCTCTCTGCTCCTCCAACTCACTCCTGCCAGTCAGGTGAGAACCCAGTCTCAACTGACAGCTCAACTGCTTTTCCAACTCTGTATATCCCCCATAATTTGGATATTGGCCATCCCTTTAAGGGATCTCTTCCATTTCTTAAAGGGACCCAACATTTTTATTTCTGAAAACAATACAGATTTGAATAAACACACAACTGGTTACAAATGGGTACTGAGAGCATTTCAAAACAATCCCAATTCTCTCAAGACTCCTACTTAAGGAACCCTGAGCTTTCATAAGTTCAATCAGCAGTTTGGAGACTTGCCATTTATCAATAGCTAAGTGATTAATATTTGCATATCTTATAGCTATAAATTGTGGAACAAGTAAAATTTGTTAGCTTGCTATTGACATCTACTAGCATAAGAACATTAAACAGACTGCATCATCTATAAAATAGGACTAAAACAGTTTGGCACAGTATCTTTGGGTTTTTAGTTTGCTTTTTAATTTCTATTTCTAATTATAATTTATAATATGTGTATTTTCAATTATTATGAGATAGCAAGTGTATAAAATAGAAACAACTGAGTTTTTTTAATTTGTGGAAAAGATGTGATTTCTTTCTTAGTTTTTTTGTTTGCTTTTTTTGGGTCACACCTGACAATGCCCAGGGGTTACTCCTAGCTCTGCACTCAGGCATTACTCCTGGTGGTGCTCAGGGGATATATTGGATGCTGGAGATCGAATCCAGGGCAACTATGTGCAAGGCAAATGCTCTATCCACTGTACTATCACTCTGGCCCCCTTTATTAGTTTAATGAGGTTTTTTATTGAGATAACATCAGGTTTATAAACAAAAATTTTTAAAAGAGTTGTTAAAACTCTTAGGGATAATGCCAAAATTTGACCAAGGTATGGTTTTTGGTTTTGTTTTGTTTTGGGGCTGCATTCAACAGTGCTCAGGGTTTGTCTCTGCCTCTTTGTTTAGGAATCATTCCTGGTGGGTCTCGAGAGGACCACATGGAGTGTTGGGTATTGAACCCATTGACCCTGGATAGATTATGTGCAAGCTAGCAACTTCATTAACCCCTGTTCATTCCTTCAGTCCCTGGGAAGGGGGAAATAGGTTTTAAGTGAGATAGTGGCTATGTTCTCAAAAAAAAAAAAAAAAAATAGCTTAGGGAAAAAATAATAAAGTGCACTGTCACTGTCACTGTCACTCTCTTCCTGTTGTTCTTCAATTTGCTCGAGCGGGCACCAGTAACATCTCCATAAGTCCTGTTGCAAGCAAGTGTAGCCAAAGGGCATTAGCTTGCTCCAGGGACAGGAAGTGCCTCAAACCATTCTTCAGGTCATGGAGGTCTATAATAGTTACTAGTTTTTGGCATAACAAATAAAACACTGGTTGCCTGCCAGGCTCTGCTGTTATATGGCATACTATCAAAGGGGTGGAGAAATAGTTCATGGGTAAACATGCTTGCTTTGCACCTTTCCTAAATGTGTTCCAGTCCTGGTACCATGCAGGGGCCCTGAAAACAGCCAGGTATGATCCCAGAACACAGAGTAAACCCTGAATTATACCAGGAATATAAACCAGAACAATAGGTCTAATATCAATAAAGTACACAATAAACCAAAGATTTTATTTGGGTTGGATCTTGACAGGAGAATAGAGTTTGGATGTATGAAAATCAGAGCTAAACATTCAAATGATGGAAAATAATCATTAGTTAACATTTAATGGATGTCCATCACTTCTAAAATAATAACTCACTATCACGGAACTACTGGTCATTTGGAAATTGCCTGGTCATTGGTTCTGTCATCAGTGTTCCAAGGTCTATGCTTTGTACCTTGCATTATAAAATTTGTTAACTGTGAATTAATTAAGGAAGCAGTTACTATATCTACCCTTCTTAAATTTAAAACGACTAATCATGGTTTGAAGATCTTCAAGCTAGAGAAAATTCACATAAAAGTATATTGTACTATAAATATAAATGCTTTCTTTGTCTTTGTAAAACTCTAAACAAAAAGTTTTATTTTGGTATGCTTAATTTGTTCCACTGAGACCACGCACTAAAAATCAAAGTGTATAGTGTACTGTCAGTTGCTCAAAACCCCCCAGAATTGCAAACCTGATCACATTCCTTTCTATTCAATCCAGTCCAAGCAGTGTAAACATGCCAATGTATAAGCTGACCATAAATACAAGATCACTTGTACATATGATCACTTGTATATATGATCACTTGTATATGTGATCACTTGTATACAAGATCACTTGTATATAATTGTGAAAATGTCATTGACATTTTCTATACAAACTTGACAGTGCCTACAGTAATCACGGGAGATTCTCTGATGATAGATTCTGTAACAGGACTCATATGATGTCTTCTACCATATTTCCATTGAATTATTATCTCTCATAAACTTAATGTTCTAGACTTGAAATAATGATTTCTAAACTAGTTGGTCTAGACAGTTCCATGAATAGACTTTAGTCATCTGCAACTTTCCTCTTTATTCTAAGGAAACTATTTTCAGTTATTTTTATATATTGAGCTCTACATAGTGTAGCGATACTTTGAAATCAAAATGTATTTTGGCAGGGCCAGAGCGATAGTTCAGCGGATAGGGCATTTGCTTTGCACACAGCCAACCTGGTTTCGATGCCTGGCATCCCATATGGTAGCCTGAGCACCTCCCAGGAGTAATTCCTGAGTGCAGAACCAGGAGAAACCCCTGAGCATCTCCGGATGTGACCCACAAAGTAAAAAAATGTATTTTGGAAATCTCTCAAATGCCTCTCACATTTTATATGGCTTTAAATAGTATCAATTTATTGTTGATATTATGTATATTTAACTATTATAAAATTAAATTCTGTTATAACCAAGTTATAACCTAGATTATAATTTCTTAGTTCAGAGTTATACAGAGCACTTAGGGCCTCAACAGGGCTGCTCTGGATGCCCCACTTTTGGCCTTCTGGAAAAAAGATATAAAGAAATCTCAAGAAGTTCAGTATTGTATTATAGCACAACAAGTCCATGCTTCATATAAGAGGCATTGGGCCTCTTATATATCTGTGCCTTATTACAATAGCAGCTGGCAGCTTTAGGCATTCAAATTGACTTGCTTTATTGAAAAGGCTAAGAGAATCTCACTTACTATCAGATTCAGTTCTTTGGACAGTTTCTTCACATCTCTGGACCTATTTTTCATTCTAAAATGGTAATAGAATAAAAAGAGAAATAAGTACAGAAGAGATTTCTGTCTAACCTATTATAAAAATGCTACACCTTTTTTATCATCATTTATCCTCAAGAGAATTTTAGAAACATGTTTTAAACTACTAAACATTTTACATTTTGGAAAATAGCAGGATTTTTAGTTATTCAAATGTATGTGTGTGGCAGTATGAGAGAAATGAGGGTGATCAAAAGGTACAAGTTTCCAGATAAAGGAAAAACAAGTCTTGGGGATATATTCACAATCTTATGACAATAGTTATAAAAACTATAACACTAGGGCCAGAGAGTTGCTATAGTGTAGAGAACTTGGCTTATATGTATGTGACCAACCTGGGTTAGAGTCCCTATTTCACCTACAGTTCCGGGAGCATCTCCATAGTGATATCTGAGCAAAAAGCTAGCCGTAAGTCCTGAGTACTGCAGGATATGACCCGAAGCAAGCCAAAAAGTATAACTGTGAGGTGATAGATGTTATTAAACTTATTGCGGTGATCATCTTGCAATATATACACAGGTAAATCAAGTACACATTTATAAAACAGATTTTTTTCAGGATGACTTTGACTGTACATGGTCTTTAGACTTATATAAAATTTAGTAGTCTTCATTCTAATTTCTTGTATAATGTCATCAATAATTTTAATGAAATAACATTGAACCTGATTTCTGTGATTTCTGTAGGATAGACATTATATTGCAAACTGCTACTTTGTTTTATTAGTTTATTGCCTCTTTTTTTTTTGGAGGGAAAGTGAAGTTTTTAAGTATCTTATCTATATTGTCACGTACATAGATAGAGATGATAGAGATAAAGTCAGAGGTAGAGATAAAACCAGAAGCAAGTAGGGTTGAAGTGGAATTATCTAGCATCTAACCTAGCTTCTATGGCAGAAAGCTCAAATAGGTTGACTAGAAATTACATAGGAAGTTCTGCTGTCTTCACTAACTTTTTTTTAATCTAACTTGCTATTGAAACCCTCTCATGTATTTTCTGGTTTTTATTTTTTTGCTTTTTTTTGCTTTTTGGGTCACACCCGGCAATGCTCAGGGGTTACTTCTGGCTCTGTACTCAGGAATTACTCCTGGCAGTGCTTGGGGACCATATGGGATGCCAGGGATAGAACCCCGGCCGGCATGAGATGGTCGCTGGCAAGGCAAACACCCTACCGCTGGGCTATCGCTCCTTTTTTTTTCTAATAAGATTTGGAATTTCAAGGGCCAGCTTTATAGCCTGACTTTGGACCAAGCTTGGGGAAAAAAAGGATTTGCTTATACTTTCAGCGCTGCACAGAGCTGAACTCAAACAAGGCCTCTGGCTTTGCAGAAGGAAGGCAACAAAGATGTCTGGTCAGTGTGTTGCTGACCACTCCCTGTGCCTAGGGAGTAAATAGCCAACAGCCAATGGTTTGTTTCATCTGGGTCCCTGAGGTTAAGCCTCCCCCCCCCCTCCCCCTTCCCCACTTGTCATACCCTGTTTCTTCTCTCCTACCTTTGACTTTGCTCTTCTACGTGGCATCCCGTGACCTCCCAGCTCTTGTCCTCCCCCATGGTGTGACGAAACCATCCTTGCCATCTGGCTCTGGAATGTTCAAACTGACTTTTCATGGTCATGGGTGGAATTTTGAGTTTTACATGTTTCTGTCTGCACGGCAGAGCCTGGCAAGCTACCCGTGTCGTATTTGATATGCCAAATACCAGTAACAATTATAGACCTCATTCTGGAATGGATTGAGGCTCTTTATGTTCCTGGAGCAAGCAGATGCCCTTGGGCTCTACTAACATGATACAGGGTATATGGAGATGTTTCTGGGGCCCGCTCGAGCAAATCTATGATGAACGGGAAGACAGGGACAGTGACAGTGATAGATAAAAGATCTAGATCACTGAAATTGGTAGCTATGGGTGGCAACAGAAAGCACCATCACTGTAAATTGGTAAATAGCAAGGATATGTGTCATATCTCTAGTGGATACTAGACCTGGCCCTGTGCAGTGCGACCAGAATGAGGCAGTGACTACATATCCAACAAGCATGTAGCAACATTTTTCCCACATAGGGGTCTTATTTCAAACAAAGAAGAATAAAGAACACATTTAATCATTGTTGACTACAATGCAATTACATCATAAACTACAAAGCATCTAGTTACTTCCATATTATAGTTACAAATATATTGAAACTCTTGACCTATACATTAAGCTTAGAAAATTAACAGAGAACTGTGGTAGGTACAAGGTCCCAGATAGAGAGGTACCAGACCTCTGCCGCACACAGACCTGAGGGGCCCAAAGCATTCCTTGTACACCATGAATGCGCTTTCACAGTCATGTCCCACTGACCAGGGCTTAGTTCACAGTCTGCAGCTCCCCAGGAGGCAGCTATCTTCCAACAGGTATGAATGAGGGCAAGGAAAGTGAACCAGAGTGACTTTGGGAAAGAAAGCAGGATCCTGATGTGTATTATCTTTTGTATGTCAATACCACAAATTTAAACATTATTATAAATCTACTACTAGCCTATAATAATTTGAAGTAAAATAAATTAATAAAATTTTATATGGTAATTATATAGTAATTTTATCTCAAAATTGAAATATGATGGCAAATTGTGGCATTTGAGTGGAATTATTATTATGCAGATATTTCCATGTGTTCATGAGTCTCTAGTGTGAGGTAATGACAGAAACGTATTGTCACTACCTCACATTGATAACAAACAAAAGACCATATTTTGCTGACGTTTAACTTTTACCATGACCATGCAGAATATTTAAGAAAAGAATGAAAATGAAAGTAATGTTCTTTAGGGGCTTTGATGTCATTTAGGGAAGAATTTAAGAAAATAAATACTCTGAATTTATGTTCTATCAAATATTGTATAATCCAACATATAGTTTGATGAAATAGACTTGGAAATGTGTGCTGGCCTATAAATTAAATTTAGCTCTTAAAAGCCGATTCAGCTACTAAGCACAGTGCTGAAAATTTATGTGAGATTAAAAAGTGATTTTATGTTTTATTTCAGATTAAGCCTCTCAGCAAAAATCTGTGAGAAAACTGTTCTAAAACGAGTTTTGAAAGAACTGTGGAAGCTGGTTCTTAACAAAATAGAGAAGAAAATTGTCCTTCCCCCCCTCACAGACCAAACGGTAAGCATTGACTATTAGATACTCTTAAAACTAACCTTTGTTTATGCTTTCAAAAATCCATCTAATTGTGTTTTATTTAAGTAAATGAATGCGATACAACTAGAAATAATGCTGTAAGCTTTTAGATTCTGATATTTGGGGAGTTCTCTTAGCTTCCTGAATACCTTTGTTTATGGCTTTCAACCTTGCTTTGGGAAAATTTCAAACATTATTTCTTTCAATATGACCCCCTACTCCATTTTATTTCTACCATATCAGGGATTCTTATTGTTCCTGTAGTTAATAGAGTCTGATATTTCCCATAAATTTGTTTCATATTTCTAAATTTCACTTGTTTTCTTTCTTCCATTTGATTGATCACTCTGATTTTACCCCAATTTCTGATGCCACACTTCACTACACAATGAAATTATATAGTACATAAATGGATGGACTTGGAAAGTATCATGCTGAGTGAAATTAGTGAGAAGGAAAAGGACAGGTATATAATGACTGCATTCATTTATGGGATGTTAAAAAATAGTATGAAACTAATATCCAAGGCCAGGCAAAACAGGGAGCAGGAGGACTTGTTAATTGTTGGAATCTACCACAAGTGAGTGGGTGACAGAGGTTAGGTAAGATAAAGAAGGGACCAGTGTGCCAATAATTGTTGGAAATGGTAATGCCAGACTAGAACTAAGCATTGAAAGTAGGTAAAGGGATATACATGATTACCCCTCAATGTATGTATTGCAAACCACAATAAGCAAAAAGAAGGGAGAAAGTATTGTTGTGTGTGTGTGTGTGTGTGTGTGTGTGAGAGAGAGAGAGAGAGAGAGAGAGAGAGAGAAGAGCCTACTATAGACTCAGGAAGGATGGAAACTTGGGAGGGAAACTGAGGAGAAATCTGAGGAATCTGAGGAAGGACACTGGTAGTGGGAAGAGTGCTCTAGTGGAGGGATAGGTGCTGGAACACCATATGACTGAAATCCAGTCATGAACAGTTTTGTAATTGTACATCTCAGGGTGATATAATGAAATAAAAATTTAGAATACTTTATTAAAAATATAAAGCAGAGATTTTATGTTATGAACTTTGGGAAAAAAGCTGAACTGTGATTTACATGAAACTTTCTCATTTTAATTTTTTAATGTACTAGGATAACTTATAACCACAATAAATGAAATATAATAATATAAATCCTATAATATTAAGTCTAAGATGTCTTTATATCAGCATCTCTTCTGAGTCTTAAATGTCTTCAATTTCTCTGATGAAGAGTTAATGAAAATCATTGCAATCCTCACTACAGTGCTCTGTTTGGATTTCATGGAGCTGCTCCTCTAGTTTCTGTTTTTGTTGTTCTTTCTTTTGAGATTCCCTAAATTTATAGGATTTTCTTTGTTTCCAGGGTCCTCAGATGATTTTTTAGTGCAGCTAAGGATCTTGGACAATTATCCAAACTGAAGGTAATAAAATTCATTTTTATTACTCCTTGTCAATAGAAAATAAAGCACTAACTACAGCTTTGCAAGAAACCATCCTTCTACTAGTATATATAATGGAAATCTGGCCAATGATCTCATAATCTGATTAATGATTAGTCAAATAAAGATTTAGTAACAGAGTTTTACCTTTACTTCTTTTCCATCAAATCTTGGATATTTACTATTGTGTAGCACAACTAGCAAATTTTTTACTTTGTGTTTTAGCATTCAGCATCACTATTTTGGGACAAAGTTAGAGAACATATTTGATACCAAATTGGCTTTGCATAAGCGAAGGCAAAATATGAGAATTATTTAGAAAAAATATAAAAAAAAGACTAATTTGGGAAAAATGAAAGTCATCTTAAATTAACTTACTCAATGTTATTAAATAGGATAATACATTGTTTTGAATTTGAGCAGATAAACAAACCCAAGATTTATTCCTTGATGAAAGAAACTGGACTGGTTAAAATGTTTTATGACTGACATATTACACTTAGGTTAGAGTCTGCAGGCTTATCAATGATGTTATTGAAATATTTCCTTTCTATAAAGTTTGAATAATTTTTTTACTATATCAATATATTTTCTTTACAGTCAGTTTACAGCTGTGTGGCTTACTGACAGTATAGGTACAGAACCTGTCAAGAGACTCCTGAACTCCCTCTAAGACTCTCTTCAAACTGTCTCCAAACACTGCCATAGGCAAGATCAACCCACCCTTCTCTCTGCTCCTCTAACTCTCTATCCTGCCAGACTCTCTGCTCCTCCAACTCATTCCTGCCAGCCAGGGTGAGAACCCAATCTCAACTGACTCCTCAACTGTTTTTTCCAACTCACACATTCCAATATACTATGATACCGATATTCAAGGTCAGGTAAAACATGGATCAAGAGAGCTTGTCAAAGGTGGAATCTACCACAAATGTGTGGGAGTCAGGTTAGGTAAGACAGAGAAGGGAACAGTGTGCTAATAATTGTCGAAAGTGATAATACCAGCCTAGAACTGAGCATTGAATACAGGCAAAAGATACACATGGTAACCTGTAAATGTATGCATTGCAATCCACAGTGTGTAAGAGAAGGAAGAGAGAAAGAAAGAGAGAGAAAAAGAGAGAAAAGATATAAGCTGCCATAGAGGCAGGCTAGGGGAGGGGGGAGGGAATCAGGGACATTGGTGGTAGAAAATGGGCACTGGTGGGCGAATGGGTGCTGGAACACTGTATGATCAAAACTCAAACATGAACATCTTTCAATTGTATATATCTCAAGGTGGTATAATACAATATATTTTTAAAAAAATCATACACAAACCAGCTAAAAACAAAACAAAAAATTTGGATGTTGTCCATCCCTTTCAGAGTTTAAAGATATCCCTTTAAGGGATCTCTTAAAGGTACCCAATACTTTACCAGTTTGTTCATTAGTGGACTACAATGTACCTGTATCTACAGCACATGCTTTTCTTTCATCCAACTATTTGTGCATGGTAGCATGGGAGCAGCCTTCAGACACAGACAATCTGGTTCAAAAGTCCTATTTCAGCAGCTCCAGCAATTGCTCTAGGATTTAGCACCTGATACTTAGATTTGTTATTTGTAAAATGCAGAAAATTTCATGCTATTTAAGTGTTATGAGGATACATGAGATTATACTACATTGTTCTGCACATTAATTCCAAATAATTCATCATCCTTTTACACAATTAGATACTGCATTGCTTATAGTGTTTATTTAATGGCATCATTTCTGTGCCCTATTTTATTACCTACATTATTTCTTTTCACAGACACACAAAAAACCTAATAAAATCCAATAATCCCTTTAGAACATATAACCACTATCTCAAATTGTTTCACACAGGTGCTGTTGACTCTATTGTGTGGGAAAGAGGAGGAAGATAGATGTCACCACCAAGCTATTTTAGATCTTATATCTCTGTTGGAAACTTTGTTTTTACACTTTTATAAATTCCCAGGGATTTCCTGTTCCTGCTTTGAAAACTGGATATACAGAGTGCTCATGTTTCTCATATAAAACCATAAAGGAGAGACAGCATATGTCTCATTTAATGAACACTAAGCGACACTGCTTGTGTATCTAGCATTGAGTAATATTGGAAAATATTCCTTCAGTTCAAGTTTCAGTTCCCTGAGCTGAATGCAGTATAAGCTAGAACAGTTTCCCTTCCACATGATAGAAAGCCAGACTAATATTAACCAGGCGGGAATTTATTGCTACATATAATTTAATAGCCCTGGGATAAATCTGGTTTCCATCATTTATTGATTAGGTATTCAAACAATGTTGTAGAACCCCATTAACTCACTTTTTCAACTCTTTTATTGATACATTGTTGTAATAAACCTCTCATTTTATTGACTTTGCTCTGTCTTTGAAATCTGATTCTTGTAAAAAAAATATTACCACAAGAAATTCCAAACAGTCTAGTGACAAATTATTGACTCAGATAAAGATTTGTCGTTATCAGGCAGTATAACAGGTGTTTGAATTCATTTAATACCCATATGTGAGATTACTGCACTGTGGGTCCTGTTTAAATTTTAATTCTGACTCCTAACAGAGTACATCCATGTGAAGTAATAAAATCAGAGTCCATCGAAATGCAATACTTTTAGTGCCCTTTTCCATTAAAATTTTTTCAATAATACTTTGGTTCCCTGCCCTCAAGGTGTACCCCTACCCCTCAAGCTGTAGCAGGTGTGGCTGTGGTGCCCGGTGTCTGGCTACATAGCAAGTGGCAGACAGGAGACAGACTTGTCTACACCCCCCAGGGCTCTGCCCTGTGGACCCAGGATGGTTGATGGTCTAACATAGAAAAAAAATTAACCCCTAGGGTTAACCCAGAGCCACGGCAGAGCCTGGCAAGCTACCCGTGGTGCATTCAATATGCCAAAAACAGTAACAATAATGAAGCTCATTTCCAACGAATGGAGACGTTACTGGAGCCTGCTCGAGCAAATCAATGAACAATAGGAAGACAAGTGACACAAGTAAATACTTTGGTTATAATGAAATAAATGCAAATTATAAATAAGCTATTCATTGATATTTGAATCATAAAATACTAAATTAGAGTTTTATTATCCAATTATAGTAAACATTAATATGTATATATAACTTAAGTCTAAATATTTTTTCTATTACTAAACTGATTTTTTTAAATCTTTACATTTTAATCAATTTAATTATTTTTAATTGTAAAGCAATAGACCTCTTCAATATTATTCAGCAAATTAAAATTTTATCCAGGATTAAGAACTTCAAAGTTTACAAAGCTTATTTGTAAATAAAAATAAAAATGTTTTATTTTCCTTTAAAATAACACTTCTACTACACATCTTTTTCATTTTAATTCATGGTGCTTTGTTTTTCATATAGTTTATTTGAAAATAGATTTGGGTGTGGTGCTTATTGTAAGTGTGACATTGCTATTAATTTAATTGTAAATAGTGACACCTCAATTTTAAATAAAGAATATTTTGTTAGAACAATGTATACATGAAACCCTATTATTAAGAGAATTGCCAATAACAGTCACAAATAAAATGTTTTCAAAAGGAAAAAATCAGACTTAATTTTCTGGGAAGTACTATGTAAAATAATTATTTCTAATGAATACATTCAAAAATACTTTGTTATTAGCAATAACAATAATTCATTCTTGGTAATGGAAAATAGATGTACTTAAGTGCATTGACTTATGATTTAATGATTACTTTAATGATTTCTTAAAATAAGTATTTATTAGTTAGACTGGTATTTTATATTTCTTTGTATTCTGAAAGTTCATAATACATTAATGTTACATACGCCTAGATTATTTCTAACTAATGCTATTGTATTTTGCCATATAATACTCCAAAATGAATAATTTGTGTAATATAATATCATACCACTTAATACACTTATTTATATATTGGGTTTGTTAAAAGTAGCATTAACTCATTTCATAGGTTTCCATATTTGAATGAGCTATTGTTATAGCCTAGAGAATTATACTTCATAATATATTTTTTCTGTGACACTAACATATATTATTTATCAGCATCTATTTAAAATAATTTGACCATGTTGAGAAGCAAGTAAAGACTGATGAAGCTAGAGATTTAGTATGAAATATTTATATTTACTCATCTAAAGCATTCCCCTCTATAATTAGGTAAAAATTTTCCACTGCTTTGAGAAATAATGGGTATTTAACATTTCCCTTTTGAAAAAATATATGAACTCATATTTTATTTGAAATTGCTGCATTATGCAGCAGTATGGATTACAGATCATGAAGCATTTGGGCTTTTTTTCAAAAGTATTCAAGGAAATAAGATTCCATTCAATCATTGAACCCTACAAGTTTTAAAAAAGACTTACAGTTCAATTACTAAAAATGTACTGGTATCCTAGTAGGTGATAATTACATAGAGAGGAACGAAAGGTTGCAGAAGCTAGCATTAGACAGAGATTATATCAATAAATCATGGCATCTACTAAAGAATAAAATAAATAAAATCCTGGAATAAAAGGATGAACTACTGAGTATAACTGAGCAATGTGTATATTACACAAAAAACACAGCTAAGAGAACAAAGAAAAATGAAATATCACCCATGTTCCACCTACTAAACCACGTGTGCTGATGTGGAAATGAGCTCCATATGAAGAGAGTAACTTTGATTAGAGTGTAATCAAATCATACCCATCCATATAGGTTTTTCTCTAAATTGTACTTTGGTGCCAACAGAGGTGAGAACTTAAGATTCAGAAAAATAAACTTAATCCTTGATCACTTGATATCCCGTTATTCGTAATAACGAATTACAAGCAGATGCCAGTAACATTTCCATTTGCTCGAGCAGGTGCCAGTAACATTTCCATTTGACGCTTTCACCTGCCAGTGTAGCCCAATGGCATCTGCAGAAGATGCCAATGGCATAAGGCAGAGACTGGCAAGCTATGCTATGCGTATTCAATATGCCAAAACCAGTAAAAATGATGTTTATTCCTGAGAAAGAGAAAAGTCTTTTAAATTGAATAGTGTCTTTCATTAACCTACAAAGCTACCAGCACTCAGTCTTTGGTTTGGGGTGTTATCAATTAGGATGAAAGACGATACAAACCTAGTGAATGTTGTCGGGAATATGGAACCATGAGGAGATAGTATAAATATAGGGCACAGACAGCCAACATTTTAGACTTACCTTTTAGACAAATTTATCCTTATTGATATAGCCTCAGTTTTCTGAGTTGTAATTAAGAGACGATCAAATTCACTTTTTAAATTCCATGATTGACTTTCCTCATTGTGACAAGATATCACTTGTCCCTCGTCACTTGTCTTCCCGTTGTTCATCGATTTGCTCAAGCAGGTGCCAGTAACATCTCCATTCGTTGGGAATGAGGTACATTAGTGTTATTGTTTTTGGCATATCGAATAAAGCCCGGGTAACTTGACAGGCTCTGCCTGGCTCTGAGTTCATCCCAGGGGACTCAGTCCTTTTCTATGTCAAACCATCAACCATTCCAGGGCCCACAGGGCAGAGCCCTGGAGTGTAGACATGCTTGTCTCCTGTCTCTCACCTGCCAGTGCAGCCGGGCACTGCAGCCACACCTGAAACACCTTGAGTGGCAGGATGACAAGACATAAGCAGGAAATTAAAGAAAACTTTAAAATACATTTCTAGATTTTTGTCTCCTTTTTCCCCAATATTAAAATGCAAGTATAAAATAAAGCCATTTACTATAAAAAATAGTACATTTTAAGTAAACATCAGATTCAAACCATCATCTAAAAACTAGAGTCAGAGCATAGCACAGTGTATAGGGTGTTTACTTTGCACGCGGCAGACCTGGGTTTGATCCGGGACACCCCATATGGTCTCCTGAGTACCTCCAGAAGTAATTCCTGAGTGCAGAGCCAGGATTAACCCCTGAACACTGCCAGGTGGGACCCAAAAAAAGACAAAAAACGGAAAAGAAATTCATCTAAAACATATTAGTCTGAAGATGTTTCAGATAGGGATGCTTCTGTATGGGGATTATATGGATATTGTTTACTAAATAAATAAGGTAATTTTAAAGAGATTGTTGCTTGTTTTCCAGGAGCATATGATTAGAGAGGATGCCAAGGGTCTGACACCCCGGCAGTGTGCTATAATGGAGGTGGTTCTGGCTTCCATCAAGGTAAGATCACAATGTTCTGGATATGCATCCATGATCCTTCTATGCCCTCAGAGGACTATACTCCTGGTGCTCTGTCATCTATGGATCCAGTAGACTGTTGTGGAGATGCATTCCTGGGTCAGATCAGAGTTGGCTCACAGCATCGCCTTTTACAACCACATCACTACGTTCTTAGATTTTCATCTTTCTTTCTTCTTCAGAATTTGTACAAAAAGCCTGCTTTAAAATATGTTTGTGAAGAAAATGATTTATATCCCCAAGGACCAATTACTCATATGCCTTTACTCATATGCATATGAGTAATTTAATTAATTCCTAATTAAATTCCAAATTAGGAATTTGGATTTAACTGCATTTCTGTTGCCTATGCTTGTTGAATTAGTTTCAAATGCTCAATTATCTCCTTTCTCTTGTAAGCATAATCATGTAATTTTCTGCTGAAACACCAAAGGTATTGTCCTCTGTTCATTAATTTTTTTCTTTAACTAAATATTAACCAAAAATTGTTTAAGTGTGGGATAAATGTGGTTGCACAGAATGCAGTCTAGGAGCCATCATTTTGAATGTGGCATTTGGGGGCCACTCCAGAGGTGTTCAGGGCTTCCTTCTGGCTCTGCACTCAGGTATCAGTCCTGGTAGGATTTAGGGGACTATATGGAATGCCAGGGATGAAACTCAAGTTGATCAGATGTAAGGTGATTGCTCTACCTGCTGTACTATCATTCCGGTCCCTTAAGAGACATCTTTACACATAATCCCTTATATAAACGTTTATTTAAGATAAAATAATAATTAAGCCTCCTAAACTAAAACCATGCACATGTTACCATGATTGACTGTGTAAAGCATCTTTTATCCAAGAATAGCATAGAATAGTCACATTGTAGAGAAATATCTCAACAGTAGTTAGAAAGACTGCTTCTGCTTGTATAACAATTAGATACCTTCCTGAAACTCTTTCTCTATTGCATTTATTTTGCAGTTTCAGCATTAGTGTGGTCCTCTTTGCTACTTCAATGTCAGAAAAACTGCAAAATGAAAGTTGTGAGGTGATGATGATTCTTTGACACCTGCTGCAAATTGAGGAGTATAAATTTAGACAGTGATATTACAGAAATGGAGTTTCTAAAGATACAGAGAGTATTTTCTGAAGTATGAAGGTTTTGCAAAAATAGGTTTACATGAAAATGGGAATATGAAAAATGAATACAGGAAACATTAAAAACAGTTTTTTCAAAATTATTTTCATAACAGGAGTAAGAAATTATTAACCTTTAGAATCATAGCTACTCCAATGCCTATATGTAGCAAAATGCTTGTGAATGCAAGATATTTGGAGTGCATCAAGAAGGAAAATCATAAAAATTTTAATATAATGTGACCCTTTATCAATTTTATGAGGCCAATGTCTGATTCTAAGAGGAAGGAAACTGTAATGTAAAAAAATAGAATGGCGTATCATGAGATAAAAGACCTCACTCTTTTGCCCAGTCCCTAAGATTGCCTTTGTTTTTTGAGGGGGCTATACCCAACTGTGCTGAGAGGTTTCTGGCTCTACACTCAGGGATCACTACCAGCAGGCTCAGGAGACCATATGGGTTACTGGGGTTCCAAACTGTGTAGACCACACGCATGGCAAACAGCCTACCCAGTATATTATCACTCTGGCACCCTCAACATCTCTTTTCATTAAAGAATTATTGATTGTATACAATTGCCCCTACAGGCTGAGTTTTTATCCAAATTCTAAGACTATCCTGATTAGACCGACATCAACACTAGGTCTTGACTGCCCATCATTCCCATACTCTAAGTAATTTGCAATGATTTTTTAATTTGAGTCTGAGCCATTATACATATCAAACTTGCTTGATGTCCAAGATCTGGAGAAAAGATCACTGTTATTATTTCCTTTTATAGGACTAAAGTTTATTCTTGTTCTTCTTATCTTGGAATTTTAGGTCAAGTCTCCAGTTCCCTTATCCCTAATTTCCATTATTCGAACTTCCTCTATGGTTTCTCCATATAGACCTGTAATATCTACTCTGAGTCTCTCATTCTGTTCTTCCATCTGCCAAATAATTCTCCTGCTACTTTCTTTCAGTTTATCTGTCATTGGTTTCTTAAAGCTGGGACTTCCTTTTATTTATCTGCTTCTAAGATTTGCCTTTACTGATTCTCTAACAATCAGTAGTTATGATTTTCGCTACAGAGAAATTTGGAGAAAGAAGTACTACTTAAAATAACTATAAATTCAAGAGCTAGAGGTGCTATTTTTGCCTAGATACAGGCAAAGGAAACATAAGGTAAATGAGGACCAGCCTCATGAGAAGATGACAAGCAGCAAATATAGCTACCAAGGATAATTCCCAAAGGCTGCCAATAAGATGATCTATAATTCCCTATAGTTCAATTTAAACAGATTGTCTGTAGTGAGAACACAAGGAATGACAAATTATTTTAAGTTTGTGGGTTATGTACAGAAAAAAATGTTTGACTTTCCTTTACAAACTTTTATGTATTTACATCATCTTACCCAATCATTATAAAACATGCTGGGTTCATATAGGTCTAACTTCGTTCCCATTTTACAGATGATAAAATGGTGATAATTGGGTTCATAATTTTTTGTCTAATGCCACAAAGCTGCTAATAGGAAAGTGATGGGGGTAAGAAAGTACTCCAGAGTCTAAACTCAGTATTTTGTGAATCTAGAAGTAGTTTATGAATCCAGAATCTAAGCTCAGCAGCTTCAGAATCTAATCTCAGTAGCTCCAGAATCTAAACTCAGTAAGTCCAGAAGCTAAACTCAGTAATTTGTATATGTGTAACATTATCTACTTTTACCTAGACCATTACTAAATACTTTAGTAAAAGTCTAGGAAAAATATAGCAGGCCAAGTTGGATACTATTTTTTAGAATATATTTTATATTAAAATCTGCCTTAAATTTTTGGCTATTTTTATTTAAATTCCATAAGTGAAGATTATTAAATATTAAATAGAAATTAACCATTAAATGAAAATATTTATCAAATGCTATATTTAAAGATTAAATGTGTTATTATTTATATATCTTGATGATTTCTAATATTATTAAATATCAACTGAAATTATTAAATATTAGCTCTGTTAAATACTAAAGATTTAATTGTATTTTTCATATCCAAAACATGGAGTTTGAATTAAATATAAGTCAATATGCCAAAATTTACAAGGTTCTACAGATTGCTTGGTTGGAATTTGAAACATCTCACATTCTAACAGAGAAAATACAATAGTATATGAAAATATAAATATGTCAGTGACAACTGTGCAATCGTTGTCAACACATGAAAACTTATAAAGAAACTAGTAAGTCTTATTTTTGTTTCATGATTTTGTTTGTTCACAACACCAGAAAGTACTCAAGGATTATTTCTGGTTCTATGCTTTAGATCTCTAGGCAGTGCTTTGGGGCCCATATATAGATCCTATTGGGGCATCAATTCCAGGCACCCTCCCTGAAAGGCATATGCTTCAATCCCTTGATCTATGTCTTTAAAAATACTTAAGTACCATCATTTTCAATATCAGTAATGGCAAGGTTTTATTCATGGAGCATTCCAATGCCACGCTGTATACCAAAGCTTCAGCTGCCTTCGCCATTATGCCTCTCCCATTCCGCCATCCTCCCTGCAGTGATCTGTTTCCTACTAAAGACCAGTTCTCAGTTGCTGTTACTTTGAGCATGTGTTGTCTCCTTACTATGTTTCTTTACATTCCACTTATAAGGGAACTCAATCGTGTATCTGTTCCTCAACTTCTGACTAATTCCATTCAGTGTAATACTCTTTCAATTCATCTACTTTGCAGAAAATTGCATGATTTCATCTCTTTTTGTACAACCGAGTAGTATTCCACTATGGAAGGAGAGTATGTCACAAAGTTACTTTATCCAGTCATCTGTTCTCGGACACTTGGACTTGTTTCAAGATTTGTGCTGCTGTTTAATAATGCAGTATTGAAGAAAGAAATGCAAATAACTTTTCTGAATAGTGTTCTGGGAGACTCCGGGGTAGATGCCAAGAAGGAGAATTATAGGTCATATGGAAGCTCAATTCCTAGATTTGTTTTTTTAGAACTTTCCATTTGTTTGCCAAAAAGTTTCAAACAGCATTACCACCAGCAGTAGATAAGGGTTCGTTTTTCCCTATTTCCATGCCAACACTGATTGTTGTTTGTGTTCTTTGTGATGAGTGCCAGTCTCAATGGTGTGAGATAATATCTCAGTGTTTTGGACCAGAGCGATAGCACAGTGGGTAGGGCATTTGTCTTGCACGCGGCCGACCCGGGTTTGATCCCCGGCATCCCGTATCTTCTCCCGAGCACTGCCAGGAGTAACCCCTGAGCATCGTCAGGTGTGACCCAAAAAACTAAAAAAAAAAAAAAAAAAAACCTCAATGTTTTGGAGATTTTCAGCACCCTGTTGATAAATGATGCTGAGAATTTTTTCATATATCTTTTGACCATTTGTATCTCTTCTTTGAGGATGTTTATTTCCCCCTAACACATTTTATGCGTATCATTTTTTTTTCTTGTAAAGCTCTGTTAGTGCTTTATATATCTTGAATGTTAATCCTTTGTCATATAAGTAGTGAAAAAATGTGTATCTCTCAGTCTGTGAAGTGTCTCTTTATTCTGTTTGTCATTTATTTTAAATGAAATGCCTCTTTAATTTGATATAGTCTCATTTGTTTATGTCTGCTTTCATTTTCTGACCAATGGCACTAAATTATTGAGGATACCACTGATTTCAGTGTACTGATGTGTTCTGCCTATGTATTCCTTGATATAATGTATGGATTCTGGTGTGATAGCAAGGCACTTAATCCATCTTGATTTGACTTTTTTGCATGGTGTTAGAAAGGGATATGAGTTTATTTTTCTTTCGATATGTTCCAACTGGTTTTCCCAACACCCTGTGTGCAGAGGCTTTTCTTGTTTGGCTTTATATTCTTTGCTCCTTTGTTGAAAGTTAACTATTCAAATGTCTTAAAATCTATTTCTGGACAAATTATATTCCTTTGATCTGAGAGTCTGTCCATATCCAGTGCCATGCTGCTTTGGTTAGTGCAGTTTTATAGTATAATTTTAATTGGGGAATAAGAACCTTCTAAACCATCTTCCTTTGCCTTGCTAAAAGTTACTTTAGCTATAAGCGTGAATCAAAAAAAATTAGAAAATTCTTAAGCAGGTATTAAAAATTTTTCTCGGTACATTATTTTAAAATTTGAATTACACATTAATAAAAGATGGCTAGTTTTCCTTATCCCCCACCCAATTTCGTCAAAAACAACTGTTACTAAGACATTAGAACACTAAAATATACATTGCATTATATTTGATGACATAAGGGGCAATTATGAAGTTAATCTAAAATGAACAAGAGTGAACTAGTGCTCACAAGAAATCTTCATTTCTCAATGTGGAGAACTAAGAAAATATTAGAGTCCACTGAAATATCTTTTGAATTTCATACTTTACATTAAAACGTATATAATACCACTTTTGTTATCAGGACTAAACAGACCAGGGTCATTGATATTATGTATCTGCCATTCTTACCCTGAGAACTTACCCTGTTTTGCTATCCTTAATCATGAGGCAATTTGGTAGCTGCTTCTACATAGGTTCTTTAATAAGTAAGGCTTTTGCATTATTTATATTTGTGTTACATTTGCATTTTAAATCTATACTAAACACTCTGAAAGAATGAACAAATAGGAAGGAATCAGTGACTTGACTTCTGTTAACTTGACTGAATTTAACTGGAAATTTGCATATAAAGTTGTGTGAAATAAGACTACAAGAAATATTGCATTGAGTGTTCTTGTGCATTCCAAGTATCAAATGAAGAAGTCACTGAGGATTTCAAAAATATGTACATGACACAAGTCAGTTTTCGTGCAGGAAATGTACAACGGGAATGGAACCATTCAAACTTAGTCCCAAAGACCAATGGCAGATAAATAGTAGCATAAGATGATGAGGGCTATCACAAGACAGAAAGTAAAAGATTGCCCCAAATGATTATAAGAATGACCGAAATTAGTGGTAACACTCCAAGGCACCTGAAATTGAAGGAAAGTGAGTCAGTTGCCCTGGGTAACTCAGAGGTTTAAGTCCAGTGATTGGCAAAACCTTCCACTGAGAACAATAAAAAGAAGACAGGGGGCTGTGTGGCTATTGGATAAACGTGAGGAACACGAGGAGAAAGAGGTTTTGTAAACAAAGCAGAGCAGTTCAGTTAAGCTACTAATGAAACATTATAGGTAATGTGTTAAATTTAGTTTCTCTTGTATGTGGAATGAACTAAATATGACAAAGTTTTTTGCAAATTCCACTAGTAAACTAGTCAGGCAAGGTGAATATTTATACTCAGACAAGTTTAATTTTTTTTTTTGCTTTTTGGGTCACACCCAGCAATGCTCAGGGGTTACTCCTGGCTCTGCACTCAGGAATTACTCCTGGCGGTACTCAGGGGACCATATAGGATGCAGGGATCAAACCCAGGTTGGCCACATGCAAAGCAAACGCCCTACCTGCTGAACTATATCTCTGGCCCCAACAAGGTTAATTTTTTATATGTGAATGAACTACTATGACAGGTAAATAATCTCAGCAAAATTTACACTACACAGAAGAAAAGTGAAGAATTACATTTTCTATCACATTACAAGCACAGAGCAGAGTCAGAGAGATGAAGAGGATTCTAAGTTCCATGACTTTGTGGAGTCAGAGAGATAGTAGAGCAGGCAAGATCCTTGCCTTGAATGTAGTCAACCTCGGTTTGACGGTTTGATCCCTGGCACCTATATAGTATCCCAAGCCTTCCAGGGTGATCTCTGAGTTCATGGTCAGGAATGAGCCATGAGCACAGCTGGATGTGGCCCAAAAACTAAGAATCAAGAACATAACCCATGACCTACTCACTCCTCTTCTCAGAGAGAGTGCTCTGTTGGATTACTCTAGGTTGAAAAGAAGTAATAAGAAAATGTTCAGCATTTGAACAAAAGGTTTTCATTCAGCTTGGCAAGTGCATATGATTTATTTCTGAAGTTGTTTTACATTTAAGTATAATTTTCTCAACATTTTAATTATATTTATAAACGTATTCAAAAAATTTGCTACTAATGTTTGAACCACGAGGTTTGCTAACTAAATATTTGCCACATTTAAGCAACAGCAAATAAACATGTATATTTTAACATAAATGACTAAACTTTACAGATATAATTTCCAAGTTCCTCCAAGTCTTTAATAGTGAGTGCTATAAATTTCCTTCCAACTTTCAACATAAAATAAAATATATAATCAATTATGCATTTTATTTTCTTTTTTATTCTTATTATTATTATTATTATGCTTTCGGTAACATTGTATGAGAATGTTAAAGTTTATGCTATTGATTTTCAAGGAACTAGAACCCACCACCACAAAAGTGCTCAAGACTTTCAACCAATGTCCCTGTGCAGCTCTAACAGCCTCTTTATCCCCCATCCCGACCCCTACCGTCACTGCATGGAATTTTTTTAATTCTAAGAAACATCAGAATTTTCATGGTGATTAAATGAAATCTATATAGTGCCCCAGATAGTATAATCATTTTGACTTTTTTGTTTTTCAGTTCATAGTATGGAACATTTTATCTATTTCTTTCCATCCTCTTATTTTTCTTCCATTAGTAACTCACAGTTTTCACTGTGTAAGTTAATGGTATTTGTTAACTTAATTTTGATGTTTCCAAACAGCTTCTGTAAAACTAACATTACTTTAAAACTGAATGCAAACAAATATAATACTAAATATATATATATGTATATATAGCCAATATTGATGTAAAACATTGATGCAAAGCATCAATATCGATGTAAAACATTGATGAAAATATTGATCCTAAACAAAAAAAAACATAGAAAACAAAATCCAACAATATATTAAAAGGTTTATCAAGTAGACACACTCCATGGACACAAGGGTAGATTGGCATATGCAAATCAAGTAATGTAACATACAGTATTAACAAAAGGAAAGATAAAAAATCACATGATTGTATCAATAGATACAGAGAAAGCTTTTGACAAGACTCAACATCAATTCATACTAAAACCATATGGTCCCGCAATCACTCTCAGTCATAATTCCTCGCTGCAGAAGCAGAAGTAACCCCTTGATATCACAGGGTGTGACCCCAAAAGACCAAAAGGTTAACACCATATAGATAAAAGATTGTAACAGCCATTTACAACAAACCTAAATTCAACTTCATACTTAATGGTTTAAAACTGGTAGGAAACAATGTAAGGATGTTTGATCTCTCATATACTCAGTACATCTGGAGTCCTCACATCAGAAATCAAGCAAGAAAAAGAACTGAAAGGAATCCAAATTGGAAGAGACAAACTTAAATCACCACTATTTGCAGATGAAATGATAATATACACAGAAAATACAAAAGAGTACTCTTAGAAACAATAAGCCAATTTAGCAAATGCAGATTTTAAAACTTATAAACACAATTTTTTTTCATTCATCTATGCAAATAATGACCTAAAAAAAGAAAAATTAAAATGACTGCTCCATTTAAAATAGTTCCCAAAAACATCAAAATATTTTAACAAGAAAAAGGAATATAAATCCATAAAGCCTATTTTCTCCCCTTAAGAAAACAATGGATGTACATGGAGATTATCATGCTGAGTGAAATTAGAAGGAAAAGGTCAGATACAGCATTACTGAATATATATATATATATATATATATATATATATATAAATGGTATATTATCAGGCTAATATCTAAGGCTAGGTAAAACCTTAGAGGTTTTGAGGTCCAGGAGGACCTGTCAAGGTTTGAAATATACCACAAGTGTGTGTGTGGAGCATAGGTTAGGTAAGATACAAAGGGACCAGTCTTCCAATAATAGATGGAAATAGTAATGCTAAACTAGAACTGTGTTGTGTATTGAGAGTAGATAAAGGAATGTGCATGATAACCTTTCAGTGTTTGTATTGCAAACAACAATGTGCAAAAGAAGAGAGGGAGAAAGAGAGAGAGACAGAGTGAGCGAGAGAGAGAGATGGGGGATGGAATCTGGGGACAATGGTGGTGAAAATTGTGCAATGGTGAAGTGATGAGTGCTGGACATTTGATGAGTGAAATGCAATCCCGAACAGTTTTGTAATTGTTTATCTCTCTGTGATAAAATAAAATTCGGGCCGGGAGCCCCTCAGCGGCCCACCGCCCGGCACCCACCCCCCTTCCCGAGCACCGCCACGAGTCATTGCTGAGGCGAGCCAGGAGAAGCCCCTGAGCACCCCGGGTGTATAAATAAATAAATAAATAAAATAAACTTCGTATTTTTATTCAGTAAATATTTTAAATTGTTACATATCTGTCCTTCGTCATTTTAGTCCTCCGTTTTGGCAGCAAAACATGTATTTTTATTCAGTAAATATTTTAAATTGTTACATAGCCGTCCTTCGTCATTTTAGTCCTTCATTTTGGCAACATTATAGTCCTTCATTTTGGCAGCTTCGTTTTGGCAGTCGAAGGACTAAAATGACAGTCTGTACTTTCAATGCACATACACTGGCAGCAGAAACATATATTGAGGACCTGGTGGTGCAAGCGCATAAGATCAAGTATGACATCATTGGTCTGACTGAGACGAGGTGGCATCAATCGCATCACTCCGTTTTTGACACGGAGAAGAACTGTTCCTCGGATCATGGGATGAAAGAGGCATCAATGGCGTCAGTGTCCTTGTCAACATGAACATGGCCGCGAACATTGATTCATTTGAATGCCTAACAAACCGGATAGGACGATTACACTTGAAGAAATGTGGCCCACTACCAGCAGTTTCTATCTTCGTTGTCTATGCACCAAAATCCATATACAAGGAGAAGAAATTGAGAAATTCTACATGGAACTGGAGGAGTACAATAAAAAGATCACACCTTCTACAAGATCATAGTCGGTGATTTTAATGCCAAAAATAGGACCGAGAAGTTTGGCCGAAGAACTCCACATCGGGACCCGTGGCCTAGAATGGAACGAACAGAATGAGAGACTATCTGAGTTCATCATGTCAACCAAGACCATTCATGGGAACTCACAGTTCCAGAAGGCTGAATCGAAACATTGGACATGGTAATCCCCTGGTAGACAGTTCCACAATGAAATTGACCACACCATCTTCAACTGACGGTTTTGCCTGACAGATGTCGTTGTTGTCCCAAAATTCCAAACCGGAGACACCGACTGCATGCAAAATTCTACTTCATGCAATGGGGAGAAAAGGCTGTAAAGTTTAAGAAGAGAACTCCCAGAATGACCACCAACTGGGAACTCTTTGGCATCATTGCGGCAACATAGGAAGATACCATCATTGATGACATCGATGAAGAATACAACCAACTGGTTCAGCACCTCCATGATTGTGCAAAGAATACCGAGAGAGAAAAAGCCACAAAAAGGACGCCTGTCTTCCAAAACTCTCGAGCTCATTCGCCAACTTGAAAAGGCGCGAGCCTCAGACCACCAAATGCTTACATCCAAACTTGCAAAGTATTGCAGAGAAGTGATAAAGGAAGACCTCAAAGAGAGAAGAGAAGAAATACTGGAAGATGCAGCAGAATCTGGGAAAAGCATTCTCAATGCCTGCCTGTCCTTTGCCAAATATAAGACCAAGATGACTGCCCTCCAACATCCTGATGGATCTATCACATCTTCCAGAAAGGCAATGCGGAAAGGCAATGGAGAAGATTATCCATGACTTCTACACAGATTTCTTTGATAGCCACATCCACCTGCCCAAATTCCAGAGGAATGATATTTAGTTTGGAATGTTCTCCCTTCTGAAATCCGACATGCCATTTCGTCGGTAAAGAAGGGAACAGCACCAGGCCCAGAAAAAGTCAGACCCGAACACCTGAAGAATCTGCCTTCAGTACTCATCAATACACTGGCTCAGCTCTTCACACGCTACCTGTCTGAATGCATGGTGCCCTCCCAATGGAAAACCGCCAGGACAGTTCTACTGTTCAAGAAGGGAGACATTCACGACATTGACAACTATCTACCTGTTGTCTGTCATCTACAAGTTGGAGACAACCACTGGACTAGAGCCGTTACCAACTGGATCCCACGGGATGTCAAAAGATCATGTGGTCGCCAACCTACAAGATGGTCAGACTTCTTCGTCAAAACCCTGAAGGAACGGTTTGAGCCTCTTGGAATTCCAAAAGCAACGAGATGCCATTTTGCTACACTGGCATGTGATAGGGTCAAATGGAAATGTTACTGGCAACCGCTCAAGCAAATCAATCAATAACAGGATGTCAAGTTATCAAGTGATCATATCTGTATTTCTTGGGCTGCTAATCAAAGTTCTGAATTTTAATACTATTGTCAGCTTGTGGGCTAATGTATAATAAACAAATTTTTAAAGAAACAAAGGGGTTAAAATAAAATGAAAAATAAGAAAACAATAAAGTGGAGCTGGAGCGATAGTACAGCGGGTAGGGTGTTTGCATTTCATGTGGTTGATCCAAGTTTGATCCCAGGCATCTCTAATGGTTTCATGAGCACTGCTAGGAATAACTCCTGAGTGCAGAGCCAGTAGTAACCTCTGAGCATTGCCAGGTTTCCCAATAAAGCAAGGAAAACAAGAAAGCAGACAGCAATGTAAATATCAGAAATCCATATCATAGGTTGTATATTATTGACAGAGTTAAATAAGATCTTTCCTGTATATAGACATAAGAATACTTTTGCTATACTTTTAAAAATTCCTCTCTAGAATGCAATTCTCCTATATGGAGATAAACTAATCTGCCCTGATCTGAAAATAGTGAGATAGGGAAATAGCCAAGATACTCAATACCCCAAAGAAGACTCATATTTATATCTTCAAAGCAAACATTTTCTGTATGTAAGCAAAGTACTTGTTTGTCTATTCTGCATTTTGTTACGGGCTCTGGCAGAGTCAAAACTGAATACGAAAATATAGGTCTTTTTCCCTGTTGATGTGTGTTGAAAGATAAACAGAGATGCCCAGGTTCAGAAACTCTGTGAAAGCTTCCATAAAGTAGGGTTTACATGACTTTGCATTTGTATAGCTATAGAAATCATTTCCTTCACACTTAGTCTCAGTTGTCTCTAGAACAGGTGGTCTGCATTGACTGATGGAGAAGCTTTCTTGTTAGTACCTACAACCAGTTGTTTTCTCTCCTAGCATTTTTCCTTGAATTATCTCCATTATTTGATGCAGTCAAAAGATGAGAGCATCATTTATGCCCTTACAAACATCTTATTGTTCACCTAAATATTTTGCTAGCTTCAGTAGAATGATTCAGAAATTATTCTAGCAGTTGACTGAGAACCACTGACTTATGTAATCAGTTAATGATACTAGCTACATCTTATATCCAGCTCAAAGGAAAATTCCAAAGCCACACAAAAGGACAATCAACAAAGAATTCAAAATTAAATACACCTATGGAGATCAAACAAATATGCAGAACATTAATCAATGACATCCAATATAAAATAGTCAATTTAATGTCTATGGACAATATTCCCATTCTAATAATGATAATCCGATTTTTAATTTTCTATAATTTACAGACCTTTCGGAAGAACAACAAAGACACATGGTTGGGTATATTGGGAAGGAAACCACTAGTAGTGTTTGCACATTTTAGCACTTTTTCACATTTTTCACAATGTTCAGTGGTCCTAAGATATAAGAAAACTACATATATTTATTTACTTACTATTGCTATTTTTTAATCATTTATACTTCAGTTAGAGGAGTCTGGGACTTGTCTTGACACATTATGCCAGAAAATGAGCTTCCTTTCAGAGAACTTGGCTAGTCTTGTTTGCTCAGTTCTTGAGATTGAATTATTTCATATGATGGCTCTTGATTCCAGGTAACAGCGCTCCAGAAAATATCTCTCCATTCTTTTTAAGTGTTTCAGTCAGGACTCCAAAAAAGGAGCAAAATCTCCTTCCTTAAGGCACCTATTTTTCTTGAACTCACAGTCTTGAAAATATGTTTTATACATGTGGAAGTATTGCAACATTTTTATGAGAAGAGCTCAATGTAGAATGAAATTTTAAACAGACTTCGTTATCTCTTAAAATGGAGGAAAAGTTTTGACCCATTTCTCTATGCCACCCTTGAAAAACTGCATGTAATTTCCATCAGTGGTGTTCACAGTCTCCCAGTCACAGACTCAAAAGGCATGGGCTTTCTCTTTGAAGAGGTTGGCTGCAATTGTAATTACTTTGTTAAATATTTTATTATACCACAGTGAGATATACAATTACAACCTTGTTCATGTTTAGAGGTTTCGGTCACATAGTGTTCCAGCACCCCGCCCTCCTTTGTTTCCAAGTGATATTTCCTTTGTATGGGCAGAGCCTGCAAGCTACCCATAGTATATTTGATATGCCAAAAACAGTAACAATAATGGACCTCAATCCCAAAGAATGAGACACTTACTGGTGCCTGTTGGAGTAAATTAATGAACAATGGGAAGACAAGACAAGTGATTTCCATTGTATACTTTCTCCTGGCCTTCCTTTTTTAAATCTTCATTTTGAAAGTGCTTTCACATGTCTAAAAGTGCCTGTCTCTTTAAGTAGGAAAGCAAGTGGAGAGCATTATGATTTTTCTGTTCATTGAATTGTTCTACCTCAAAAATGTTTAAGGAGCTAGATTACGGGAAGATAAATATTTATTTAGCAGAGTGTATCAAACAATATGCTGGTTGTCTCAAAGCATTTTATTCTATAAAAATCATCATATTGTCAAGTTTCAGTGAGTATAGTTTAGTACTGCTGGTACAAACACTGAGAGAACCACTTATGGAAACCTAATAGAATAAATTTATTTACTGAGGGGTGGACCATATCCTGCAGTACTAGGTACTGCTCTTTGCTCAGTGCTCATGAACAACCCGGGACAGTGTTTGTAGGACCATCTGCAGTACTGGACATCAAAGGAAAATAGGAGCATCCAAAGCAAGTGTCTTCATTGCTGTACTAGCACTGTGGCCTCAGAATCAATAAACATATCATTGATTGGGCAGAGCAATAGCACAGTGGATAGGTCATTTGCAGTGCACTTGGCTTACATGGGTTGTATCCCCAGCATCCCATATGGTCCCCTGTCGGGAGCACGGCCGGGTCCCCTGACGGTGCCGGGAAGCAAGTTCCCTTCTACCTCCGCCGGCGGGGAATGGATGAAGACTCAGGAATCCAATGCAGTTTTAAAAGACTTTACTTATCACAGGTTCAGGCATACAAATCCACAATAGGAAAAACCCTGTGCTTAGTATTCCTGGCTAGACCCCACCCCAGCTACGTGTAGGCCAAAATGGCAGCCACCACCTGTACAGGCCCTGTAAAGAGGAGACAAAGACTCCCAGTAAAAGCGCAAGCCCCAAAAGACAGCCCAAAAAGAGAGAGAGCATGTGAGAGAGGAAGCAGGCTAGTTTTATACCCTGCAACTCAGACCTCCCTCCCACTATTATGGGAAGCAGGGAGGGTCAAATGCCCTCAGGTAATTTCTCCCAGCACCTCACCTAGGCCCTTTTATATGCTAATGTCTTAAGCCAAGATCTGCCTGGAAAAGCCTTTTATATGGTAGAGAAGGGGGTTTCCGAGATGGCTTGTCTCTGTACCAAAGTCTAATACTAGTACTAGATAAATATTTCTCCAAGCCTTCATAAGTCTCGTCTACTTCACGGTAGTTTTGTATTTTAGTTGCCTTTGAGTATATCAGGGGAGCCATGCTTGCTTGCTAGGAGGCAAACAGCATTTCTCTCTGGTCTAATTACTTAGAGATCCTACTTAGCCAGGCAAATATGCTGGTAAGATCTAGCTAGTCCCACGATGATTGTGGTAGCATGAGAGAATATTTATACCAGCTAGTACAGAATACATGGTCAGATAAACTGCCACATTTAGACTACCCCCTTATCTACGAAGTGATTTGCAGGCAGCAATTCAGAGCAGATGCAGCTGCTCTTAGAGGAGTCCTGCAACAGTCCCTCGAGGACCCCAGGAGTAATTCCTGAGTGCAGAGACAGGAGTAACTCCTGAGCATTGCTGGCTGTGACTCCCAAAGTATATATATATATATATATATATATATATATATATATATACACACACATATATATATACATATACACACATATATGTATATATATGTATATATGTGTATATGTGTGTGTATATATATGCACACATATGTATATAATTATCTAAATGTGGCTGGAAAAACTTTTAGTTTTATCATGTATCTATAGATTTCTTGTGGCATGCAAAATCCTAATATTCCTCAAAGTTCATATTTATTACCAAAAACCAAACATCTATAATTTCTTTGTAAATAATGTGTTGTTTTGAGTTTGTTGTGTTACAATAGTTAAAATGAGTTCTCTTTGTTTTTTTACATTTGTCAAACAGACATATTCCATTTGTTTCAAAGTTTATGGAATGCTAAATTTCTAAGGATCTGCGTGTCTTCATGCCTGCCTGTATTGTACATTGTATGAATAGACAGGGTGAAGATAGTAACAGCACATAACTATGCTAGAACCTTGAATTAATAACTGGAAAATACATGGAAAGGAACTACCTTATGTGTAAATTTTTGATAATTCTGCGTATCTTTATGTTCTGAAAGAGAATAAAAACGAATTTCATGTTTATTAACTAACTACAACTATCACTCATGGTCCCATTTGTTTAAATAAAACTGAAATGAGAAGTAATCTTAAGACTCATAGATCTTTGCCTGTGACATAGAGCATCATTTCTGAGATATAGTCAGTCTTAAATAGATAGTGTTGACCTAGCAATAGACAATTAGTAATACTCTCTTTTTGTTTATTTACATTGATCACACTGTTTAATTCCATTGGACTCTATTAAGGCAATAAAATCCCTACTTTAATAAATCTTCCTAAATTTCTCTCCTGTTGTTATTTTTTTCTTTTCTAGCAATACTTCCATGCAGGAGGGAATGGCCTGAAAAAGAATTTCTTGGAGAAAAGCCCAGATCTTCAGTCCCTGAAATATGCTCTGAGTCTTTATAGTCAAACTACCGATGCCTTGATAAAGAAATTCATAGACACTCAAACCACCCAGAGTAAGTAATATATCAAATAAGAAAGAAAGCAAACTGAATATGTAAGTAAAATTCAGCATAATAATTTTTTTAAACTAGTATTAATAAATTTTATGACATTCAATTGGAACACCAACAAAAATAAGAGATTGTTACCAGATCTTTATAACACATGTCAAACATAATCTTATAAATAATTTTAACACTAGAATATTTTAATACTGTAACTATATGGAAAAGTTGACTCTAATTAGTGGTTTAATATAAATTTAGTAAAAATCTATTTATAACTATGATCATTCTCTTCAGTTCAAATAAAGTGTTTTGTATTTGCTAATTTTGGTAACTCTAAAACTGGCATTTATTCCCAAAAGTCTGAGTTAAAATGTAAAACTTCCTGCTCTCAACTTCCAAAGGGGAATTTTATTTTATCTAAATTTTACATATAAAAATGCATTGTTTATTTTGAAAGGGGCCATAAGGAAAATTTCACTTGAAACTAAAATTTTTTCAAGTTACAAAATCTCCACATCATAAGTTTCTAAGATATTACTGTTGAGGAACCTTTCTTTCAAGTGGCTTTGCTATTTTTTGATAATTGGAAAACATATTCATTTGATATCTGGACATTCTGAGAGATAATATAAAATGTCTGTATTAGCCAAAGAAAGTCAATGCTCAAACTCCAGACCATTAAAAATTGCACTGTGGAGGTAATGAAAATATATGAGGATGCTCTCTTCATTCATAGAAATACTCGGACTCTGTTTCCTGGGATGGAAATGCCCAAACATTTGTTTTTTTTCATGGATACTTTCATTTTTAACTACATTAAAATTGCCAAGTTCGGTCACTTTACATCTACCCATACTTTCCAATTAAGTGCTAAAAAGGTTTCTTTTATTGAGATGTATGAACTCAGGTTACATTGTTGGATGTTCCAGGAAATGAGAATTGAGCTCATGGATCAGTTATGTCAAGTTATACTTGTATCACTTGTATCACTTGTCTTCCCGTTGTTCATTGATTTGCTCAAGCGGGCACCAGTAACATCTCCATTCAAATTATACAGCAGTGTTCAAAGTGTTATTCCCCGAGTTCATTAATCATCAAAGTTTTCTGAACTTTATGTATCTGAACGCAGTTCTATGGACTATACAGTGTCATAACTTTGCTCCCAGTGAATGTGATCTAAAAGCTTTGGTTTTAGTCTCCTAAGGTATAGAGCCCAAAATTTAACTTTGGTATGACGCAGGAATTATGCATTTGCATATAATTTTAGCAAGTGTAATTTAGAACCTTTTTATTAAAGGTATTATATGGGTACATTAAAGACAATTGGATGTGAGTAAATGGGGACAAGTTCTGTTAGTACTATTATTCCAATACCCCCAATTTAGTGTAACATTTAAGTCTTGGTTTTCATTTTCCTTTTCCTCTTTTTTTTAACTCACTTTCTGACTTTTACTTATCATTGAACAAATCTTTGTGCAGCTTAAACTGTTAGAATACATCTAGAAATGGAGTGCCTTTGCATTTCCTCCAATAACTATGTTCAGCCATGCTCTGGGGATATTTGTTTGTATCTTCTCCCTGTCTACCTTATCATCTATAAACTGCCTCAAGAAGGCACCATCATATCTGAAAGACCTGAGGTCTGAGTGAATCTGAACCCTCACTGAGGCGTGACTTAAAAGGATTTTATCCTTTCCCTACCCTCTTCTGAATGCCTCTCTACTTCCAGGTTTTGGATACAGACGCAGGGAGGAGGAAGGCATTATTAATGTTCCATTTATAACTACATGCACATTTTGACTTCTAGGAACTCTCCTTCCTGTCTTTGCCAGCTTTCTTCAAGGACCCAGTCAGTGACTCTCTAATTAGACCATATCAAATCTTCTTACTCCTATATTTCTGGTCCTTTTGACCAGCCATCTGGAATTGGAACCCATCTTCTTCCAAAGGGTCCCTTTATTAATAGAAAACACACACATTCTTGCCACATCCTTGGTGATAGTGGGTTTTCTACATTATTACCATCTTTTCTATACCATTCTGCTCTCATCTGCCCAAGTCGGTGTTCATATTTCAAATTGGGGGGATGGGGGAAGGGAGAATATTAATGCCTAAAATACCATGACAATTCTTAATTTAAAATGGAGGAAAACTGAAGTTTGATCAGTTAATGAGGCATAATTTCTGAGTTTATGTTCATTTCTTCTCTTTACATTCTGTTAGTCCATGAAGAAAAATGTTGGGCATATTAAAAACTACGGGATCCATCTCTTTCCCATTTGAGACAAATGAGTTAGAAATTCTCAAAGAACTCCAGAGTTCCCTCTGAAATGGGCTCCATTGCCCCTCAAGGAAGTTGCTGGAAATTACTCTCGGTTCCTTGCTTTTTCCTTTTCTCACCAACCCCTTTGTAAGTTTCCTTGAATTACTTCCCAGGTAGACCAGTTACTTTTGAATGCTACTTACAGGCAGGTTCTCCTTGTAGCTGGGGGTGAGTAGAAATCAGATCACACTTCTGGAAAGTAAGCAACCAGATGCTATTTAAATGCTTGGTCAAGTTTCTGCACTCTTATGCATTGTGTGCCTAATTTCTTGGTGATAACTTTGTATATCTGAATGAAAGTCAGTTAAGCTTTTCCTCCAGAAAAATTCTTATGTTCACACACATATTTATGAACATACATACATACATACATATATATGTATAACTTTTCAGGTAATTAGAGAAACTCAACACAGTAAGTCAACATTTCAACATAATTTGGAAAAAAAGTTTATAATTTATCATTTATTTATCATTAAAATACATAGTTTGTTGTTATTCTCAATTTCTATCTTAACATTCTTCAGGAACTGAATATTTACAAGTAAACATGGAATTATATAAACAACCTTCTTTAATGCAAGGCTCTCAATTATATTCACAACCTTCAATATGAGGTTGTCAAGAGGGATATTTTGTCCCCCCCACCAGGACATTTGACCTTATCTAACTTTTCTTGTTATTTCTGGGAGTAGTGGTTCTGTTTTGGGCAGCTAGTGGACAGGCCCCAGGGAGTTGCTAAATATCTTACATCGACAGCTTTCCATAAGAACAAAACTTAACTTTCAATTTAATACAGATGAGATAACTTCCAATATAATAGGACTCTGTTCTTTTTTATATTTTTAAAAAGTAATTTTATTTTAAACACTGCAATTTACAAATCTGTTAAGGGCTTCATGCATGAAACATTCTGCAAAATACCCTTCTCCAGAGTGTTTGCTTCTCTTATTCCTTCAACTATTATCTCCTTTTCACCTACCTTGTTCCCATGGTTAGTTTTACTAACGGCCGATTCTCAGTTTCTGTTGCATTTGGATTTGGCACCCCCTACTATGTTTCTTTATATCCCACATAGGAAGGAGATCAACATGTGTCTGTCTCTCTTCTTTCGCATGACACTCTTAAGATCTATCCATATAACACAACATTTCTTGATTTCATAGCTTCTGAAAATCAAGTATTTTTTAATTGAATCACCATGAGATATACCATTACAAAATTGTTTTTTTTTGTCAGCCATACAGTGTTACAATGCTCATCTTGTCTGGGAACAGCTGAGTTCCTCAGGAATATCAGGAAGAGAGTTTTCCTTCTACATCAAGACCCAGGCAGGTGGATGGATGAAATTCAAAAAATCCAGCAAAGTTCCAAAAGGCTTTACTTAAACAAGTTCTGGTAATACAATCCAAGGTCAGGAAAACCCCAAACATCCAATTCCTAGCCAAACCCAGACCACATGCTCAGGCCACATGTTCAGGCCAGGATCCTAAGCCAAGATGGACGCGGGACCCAGACCATGTGCTCTGGTCAGGGACCACATCCAAGTTGGAAGGCAGGCAGGTAGAGAGAGAGGGTGAAAGATAGCTGCTTCTTTTACATCCCTTTTGGCCTTGGCCTGGCCCAGAAGGATGGGTCTCAGTAAAGGTCAAAAACCCAGCACATTAAATACAAATCTCCAGGTGTGTTCACTTGTCCAGGCCTTAGAAATTCTAATTTGCCAGAGCCAGATCTCACCTTAAAATATCCTGCAAATGCACTTGTAGAGATGGGGGACGGTACCTGGATGAGTAGTAACTTAGTGTTGCAGGACACCTAAAAGGCTAGGCCTCTGTATCTGCCTTGGATTGCCTCCTGCAGGTCACTTCATAGATGGGGGGTAGTCTGAATGTGGCAGTCTTATCTGACCATGTATTCTGTACTGGCTGGTATAAATATTCTCTCATGCTACCACAATCATAGTGGGACTAGCTAGATCTTACCACCATATTCGCCTGGCCACGTTAGATCTCTAAGTAATTAGACCAGAGAGAAATGCTATTTGCCTCCAAGCAAGCAAGCATGGCTCCCTGATAACTCCAAGGCAACTAAAATACAAAACTACCGTGAAGTAGAGGAGACTCTTGTGAAGGCTTGGAGAAATATTTAACTGGCATTAGTATTAGTCTTTGGTACAGAGACATGCCATCTCAGAAACCCCCTTCTCTACCCTATAAAGGCAATTCCAGGCAGATCTTGGCTCAAGATATTAGGTGAGGTGCTGGGAGAAATTACCTGAGGGCATTTGATCCTTCCTGCCAGGGGAAGTTACATTTAGCTTATAGCTTCTCCCAGCTCTGCTAGGAGGCTTTGAATTAGCTCTGGGTCCTTGTAAACAGCCAGATGGCCTCCTGAAGTTGCTACATTTCTATAGAGCTATTTTCCTGTTTTCATCTCTAGAGAGCCCAGTCCAGAATGGGCAGGGCTGGGGAGTTTGGGTGGATTTCTAGCTATAAAATAAGCTGCAAGAAGAAAGAAGCTCTCTCTTTTTCCCCGTTTTTGCCATTTCAGCTTCCCTTGGTGTTTTGCTTCTCCGTCCTCTCCATTCTCTGTTGGGCCTCAACACGTGGTGGCAGCCATTTTGGCCTACACCTGGCTGGGGCCTAGCTGGAAACCCAGAGTCTGGAGGTTTTCCCTGCTCTTGGATTGTATATTGGAACCTGTGAAAGTAAAGCCCTTTTAAAACTGCATCGGATTCCTGAGTCTTCATCCATTCCCCACCGGCTCGGAGGTAGAAGGGAACTCGCTTCCCGGCACTGTCGGGACCCCGGCGGCACTCCCCGACAACTCAGGATCTCAGGATTAAATTTATGAAGAATAGCTTAATAGTATATTAACCCAGAGCCATGGCAGAGCCTGGCAAGCTACTCGTGGTGTATTTGATATGCCAAAAACAGTAATAATAATGAACCTCATTCCCAACGAATGGAACGTTACTGGGGCCAGCTCAAGCAAATCGATGAATAACAGGAAGACAAGTGATACAAGATATATATATATATATATATATATATATATATATATATATATATATATCGTCAGCTATTATCTCTAAACCCACAAGGTCCAGTCTGTATTAGAATAAATATTGCACGCTATGCCCAAGGAATTACTGAGCCATGTTCACTTACCCAGGGGTAGGCTATTATGGCTCTGTTATCTAGCAGGGCTGATAACTTAACAATAGATCTAAACATAACCAGATAATATACTGGTAAAATTACACATGTGTTCCCCCATAGGGACCCATGGAGTTTTTAGAAAAATGCACTTAAGCTAGCACAGACCCATGATAAGAATACTCTGCCATTCAACGTTATAAAATCAAATTTCCCTTTCAATCCTTCCCCCAATTTACCAATGTGATCTGTATGAACTTCAGGCAAAATGCAGATGGCTGTAGCAGATGTAGAGGCATTGTGTTACCTAAGACCCAGGTGTGTTAGCTAAAACCTAATTAGGGTGTGTCCTCCAACACCATCCCTCACAACCTGCTTCTGTGGCAAGTGCTTACCTCTCTTTCTCTCTCTCTCTCTCTCTCTCTTCTCTCGCCTTTTGCACTTTGTGGTTCACAATAGTGACATGTACATCCCTTTAGTACTTTAATACTCAGTTCTTGTCTAGCATTACTCTTTCCACCTATGATTGTCACCTTCTCTATTTTACCTACACTCCACTTCCCACATACTTGTGGTCGATTCCAACCACTGACAAGTCTTCCTGGCCACTGTTTTCCCTGGCTTGAATATTAGGTTCATACTAGTTTTATATCCCACAAATGAATGAAGCCATTCTATATCTGTCCTTCTTCTGACTCATTTCACTAAGCATGATACCCTCCATGTCCATTCTTTTATAAGCAAATTTCATGTCTTCAGTTTTCCTAATAGCTGCATAGTATTTCATTGTGTAGATGCATCATAGATTCTCTATCCAATCTTCTGTTCTCAGACACTCAGGTTGTTTCCAGCATCATGCTATTGTGAGTAGAGCTGCAATGAACTTATAATTGTAGATGGTGTTTCTGCTTTGTTTTTGGGTTCCCAGTGTTTTTTCCCAGACGTGGTGTTGTTGGGACTCCTTTTCTAGTTTTAGAAAGATTATTCATATTGTTTTTCAAAACGACTGGTCCAGTCAGTATTCTCAACAGTAATAAATGAGAGTCCCTTTCTCCCCACATCCAAGTCATTACTGGTTGTTCTTGTTCTTTTGTTTTTTTTTTAATTTTTTTTATTTTTTTATTATACCACAGTGAAACATACAATTACAAAGGTGATCATAATTGGTTCTTGGTAATACAGTATACCAGCACCTATCCCTCCACCAGTGCCCCATTTCCACCACCAATGTACCCCACCCCCTCCTGCCCACCCCCATGCTGCCTTAATAGCAGGTACCCCAGTTTCCTCTTTCTCTCTCTGTCTCTCTGTCTCTGCATCTCTCAGCCTCTTATTTTACACATTGTGGCTAGCCCTGCAGGTATTTAGAGTTTATCACTTAAGTCTCTTTGTGTATATTCAATGGTGAGTCTTAATCTGCCATTACCATTTCCCACATTTAGTAAAACACTGGTATCTATTTATGTCGTATTAATGAATGCAGTCATTCTATATCTGTCCTTTTCCTTCTGACTAATTTCACTCAGCATGATAGTCTCCATGTCCCTCCATTTGCAGGTAAATTTCATAATGTCATCTTTTCTGACAGCCGCATAGTATTCCATAGTGTAGATGAACCACAGTTTCTTTAGCCAGTCCTCTGTTCTCGGGCATTTAGGTTGTTTCCAGATTCTATTGAGCTCCCATTTGATCCAGCAATAGCACTCCTGGGAATATACCCTAGAGACCGAAAAACACATAGCAGAAACACTATCTGTTCTTGTTCTTTTGGATGTATGCCTGTACCCTCTATTCTAATTCTAGAATAAGTGAAAATATGTACTTAAGTTATATTGGAAAAATAAAAATTTTGCTTGAGGAGAAATAGTGGACTGAAATTTTAGTGGTTAATAGAGCTGTACAGAGAAAAGTCTGAACACAAACTATCCTTGAAGTGTATACTTGAACACATAATATTAAAGTCTCAGTAGTCAGATATATTAGTGGGGACATTAGTGGGGACATTAGTGTTAGGAAATGTGCCTTGGTAAGGGACGCTGTTGGAGGACACACCATAATATTAAGTCTCAGTAGTCAGATATACCTGACCAATTTAACTGGGACACACTACTTTCAAAGCCATAGTCCCCACAATACTACCTTTACTTAAATTAATAGTTATCATGTTTTAGATTTCACTCCTCCATAAAATATATATGGCTTGTTTTCATCCCACCCCCAGGCTTGTCTTCAACCACCAGGGCTCTGTCCTATGGACCATGGATGGTTGATGGTCTGACATCAACCATCCAAGACTGGACCCCCTGGGATGAACCCAGAGCCATGGCAGAGCCTGGCAAGCTACACGTGGTGTATTCAATATGCCAAAAACAGTAAAAGTAACAGTAAAAATAAAAGTATAGAACAGTATAGTAGATTTTGTATATTATGTGTAGAAGTTATATTAATATTGGTTGTAATTATTCCGATTTAAACATTCTTATTTTTATTTTATTTATTTATTTATTTATTTATTTTTGCTTTTTTGGTTCAAACCCGGCGATGCTCAGGGGTTACTCCTGGCTCTGCACTCAGGAATTACTCCTGGCGGTGCTCGGGGAACATATGGGATGCCGGGATTGAACCCTGGCCGGCGACAGGCCGGCCGCTTGCAAGGCAAACGCCCTACCCACTGGGCTATCGCTCAGGCCCCAACATTCTTATTTTTAAAGTTGCCCAAATAGTCTAGATTTAGCTTTTTAGCTTAAGAAACTAAACCTTTGTTTATTTCTCAAGGATGTTTAAGAAGCAGGTGCAAAATGCATTTCTTGCATTCTCATTATTATATTCATCACAAAGGGCTTAACTAATAACTTGTATCACTTGTCTTTCCGTTGTTTATTGATTTGCTCGAACAAGCACCAGTAACATCTCCATACATACTGTTGCATGCTAGTGTAGCCCAAGGGCATCTGTCACTCAGAAACACTGAAAGCCTCAAATCATTCTTTCAGGTCATGGTCTATAATTGTTATTGTTTTTAGCATATCAAAAACAACATGGGTAGCTTGCTAGGCTCTGCCGTGTGGGAGAGATACTCTCAGTAGTAGGCTCTCATTTCGTGCATTTATTGATGAACCTCAAAGGGGAGATCGGTTTTCTCTTGGGTGGAGCTCTGACGAGCTGTGGAGTCAGGAAGTTGAAAATGTGAAAATGGTGGCCATCATGGTATAGGAGTTCCGCTGGCTTCTTGCAAGGCTCTGCTGGGGTGGTGGATCAGGACTAGAACCCACATGCCTTGCTGGGTGCCTCATGATCAGCTGAGCACAGGGAGAGGCAGTAGCAGCAGCTCTGCCCCGTGTATCTGAGTCCCCTGAGCACCCTGAATCACAGCAATATAAGTTCTTTGGGAAGCTTTTATTGATTGCAGCTTCATCACTATTTGAGAATATCTTGGTTACTCCTTTCACATCCCTCATGGAGCCAACTGGTGCAGCTGTGGCCGGGCACTGCAGGAGCGGAGTGCAAAGCTGGAGGGCAGGGCTTTCCGGGCGACCCGAGAATTCCGGGTACTGGAGGCTGCATCCGAGCAGTGGGCAGCATGGAGCTGGAGTGGGGGGCTAACATCTAACAACTATTTTATTATATCAAAGTCTCTTTAAATATTTCTTACTAGCAGGGAGTGAAAAATGAATTACACTAAAATATATTAGAATATTTTCAATGGGCAGCACAATTTGGAGAGATAGAGAGGATTAATTGCAGAGTTATCCCAAGTCCTATTTTGTTTTCTCATCTGAGTTTTTATTACAATTTAGGGATATGAAGCCTAGAGCTTCTCAGTAAACTAGGGGATATGTTATAATTATTATGACTTGTTCATAAAACATTATCAATGTATTTGTACTATATATGATTTTATTATGGTGAATTCAATTATAGTATATAAATTTCTTGGTTATCATATTTTAACTTTCTATGAATAAAGTTCTTTTGTACCTGATTATTTGAAGCTTCTTTTCTCAGTAGTAGAAATACCATTTGTATTTCTATTTGTATTTTTCTACAAATTATTTCCAGCTAAAGTGGAATATAATGTTTTAATATAAAATTAATATCAGAAAGCTGCTATATAAAATTAATATCAGAAAGCTGCTGTTTCACATTTTAGGATCTTGGAATATAGTCATAATATTATATATAAACTCCTAATTATCTCTAGTTATATGCTTTATACCATAGAAGATATATACATAAGAAGAAGAGGAAACATTCTTAAACGTTTTGTTAACTACTGTTGAAAAGTTCTCTTCTAAGAGAAAGTATTTTTTAGCTGAAATTATAGAACTTAACTTTAATACAACTTGGTTGGTGGAGAAGGGGGCATCAAAATAAATAAATTTGCTTCCAGATTGAGGTCCCCAAGTGAAACTTCAGCTAAGCGCCATGCATTGCTGAAAATAAAAAATTAATATTTAAAGCTTATAAATATCCTCAACTTAAATATAAAAGAAACATTAACTTTCTCCAGGCCCACTTTGGTTTTTTTTTTTTTTTTTTTTTGCTTTTAGGGTCACACTTGGCAATGCTCAGCGGTTACTCCTGGCTCTGCACTCAGGAAATACTCCAGGCAGTGCTCGGGGGACCATATGGGATGCCGGGGATCAAACTTGGGGCAACGCAGGCCGGCCATGTGCAAGGCAAACGCCCTACCCGCTGGACTATTGCTCCAGCCCTTCTCTTTGATTTAATGTTTATTTGAAAACAATCTGGAACAGTTTTTCATTTTGGCCAATAAGCTTTTGGTTATACAAGACTACCAGAATCCCATTTAACGGATCGGATACGTGACACTGTTTATTCCTGGTATGGGAAACAAGAGTAGCTCAAATTCCTTGCAAGCTGAGAAGTCAGCATTCCTTATAAGCAAAAACAAAGTCAATAGTGAACAATGAGTGAGAATCTATGATGTTTGTTCTCTTTAAATATTTGATGTTGATCTGATGGAATTCTGATTTGAATTAGGCCCTTCTGTTCATTCAAAAGGACATGGAAAAAATTAGTTTAATAAGAACAGTAACTTGAACAAGTCTGTTATAGTTTGGGTACATTGAATCTGTCCCCTGAATAGGAAATAACAAGTGTTGAATAAGCTTTCAATGACAGCAAGCAACATTATGTACCACAAAGTTCTTGGCCTCTGTGCTAGTATTCCAGGAAGCCATTATCCTTACTTTTAAGAAACTGATCACTGAATAGATTATAAAATTTGAATATCATGCCAATAGGTGGTAGCTACAATTACCTACATATTATCTTTCTTGTTTTGATCAGCAATAGACCACAATGTATTATTATTATTTCCCTAAAGCTCATGTTTTCTCTCCCTAATTTTGAGTAACTGAATTAACTTAAGAATCCTTACTTTTTATGTGAACATGAATTAAATCTCCCTAATGTTCATAAAATATTTAAGTTCATTTTCTTTCCATGACAGCAATAAACTCCAACTCCAAACTTGTAACTTGTTATTCTGCTTCCTTGTTACTTTGCCCCAGTTGCTTTCTGTCTTGCTCACCTTTTGATTATTAATTGAAATACTTTGCATGGTTGTAGTTTCATCTTAGGAAAATGCATCCTGCTTTCAGAAAACACTTTCTAACATACTTGATCTTGTTTCGTAGCATCTATTGTTTCTGTGTGGGATCCTGCCTCTTACCCTAGTCCACCCTTGGTCCCCAGATTACATATTTACACTCCCCTACACATTGAGCCTGATCATGATGAGTGTTAGTTTATATCTTCCTGCTTGTGCAATATAATCCTTAAGGACAGGGACCTTGCTTACTTACTCTTCCAATCTAAGTAAGCATTTAGCCAGTACTGCAGTAGAGTGAGTGCTTTGTGAGTTTTAAAGCAAATGGATGCTAGAAAATATAACGAAGGCAATTCAATATCTTTTGTATAACAGTCCCCATCTTTTTGTGGGGGTCAGGGGAGAGCACAGCCATAGATTTTTCAATCAGTTCATGGAACCTAGAATTTCTTCCAGCAATTCTCAGCCAACAGAATTGAAAGTTCAATGTCAGAGCCAGATTATATGGTGCTGCTTGGACCCTGATGTGCTAGTGATTATCTAATTGTTGTGCTGGAGGCCTCCAGAGCTGCACCTGGCTATGCTTGGAGGTCATGTAGGAGTAAATCAGGGATCATTCATATGCTTTCATCTCTCATTCCTTGCATTGATATGATTATAACCTTTTCAACAAATCCTTATTGAAATAGAAGTCCTGCAGAGATAAAAATGTGTGTATGTTTGTTTCTCTCCTCCATAGAAAAAAGTTTGAGATTTTGTAGATGATAGTATTCAGTCATTTATATGTGATGCATAATACGATTTTATTGGATAAATACAAAGAGGCATGTTAAGTTATATAAACAGGGTAGCAATTTTTACCAAACTCCAGAAATTTAATCAGTTGCATAAAACTGAAAAATAATCTGCAATAATTAAATATTTTACAGTATTCAATTTATATCCATGATAGATTCAAATACTCTTTTTTGAGTCATTTTTATTTTTCTTGCCAATAATTCTATCCCTTATTTTTAAAAATTATATTTGTCCTGTGAAACAACACAAAGTAAAGCCAGGGGTCTGAAACCTACAGTACACACTCCTGGGACACACCTCTCCCCAAACACCACTGCCAAACCCATTGGTCTCACACACGAAACTCAGGTGTGTGTCTGAACTTTGGCAGGACCCAAGCCCCTCCCCCAACTTAAATACTGGGAACTAACAAGAAGGGAAGCGTGACAGCTGGACCCTACAGCATTTCATTGCAGTAACGATGCCTTTTAGCGTCCCTCTAAAATCCTACCCTAAAACAACATGGATGCTAACGCATCAACTTGAAGAACTTAGTTTATATCTATCTTCTATAGAGGCACCAGTGAACTTAGGCCTACATTTCTTCACCTACCTACAAGCCACTGCAAACAATCAAAGACACCCTAACTACACATGGCTAACCACACAACAACACACAAGAACAACCCCAACTGCAAAGGTCACAATGGTAAAGCAATACAGAAATCCACCATGCTTAGTGAGCAAAATTTCTAGTCCAGGTGATCCAAGCAATAACAATGAGTTATAGAACCTCTCTGATAAAGAATTTCTTTTATTTTTAATATTTTATTACACCACCATGAGATATACAATTACAAAGGTGTTCATGTTTGGGTTTTGGTCATACAGTGTTCCAGAACCATCCCTCCACCAGTGCCCATTTCCCACCACCAGTGTCTGATAAATAATTTCTAATGGAACAGATATGGATCCATAAATAACTCGAAGAAGCAATGGAATACATTGCCAATATAATATAAGAGGATATGAGAGCAGAAATGCAGAAAATGCAAATAAAAATGAGAGCTGAAATGACAGACGTTAAATATGTGGTCAGCAAATGAAAACCTCATTGGAAGTCCTCAGCAGCAGACTAACAACAAAATAAGCCAACAGATAACAAAAAAAAAAAAATTGTGATGAAGTCAAAAGGAATAACGTAAGGATCATTGGGCCCTGGAGGTGCAGGAATAAATCCCTGATGAAGAAGCAACTGTCAAAGCCATCATTGTTGGGAAGTTCCAAGAGCTGAAGAGTGCATGTACCCAGATCTACGAGGCCCAAAGAATACCAGCTAAAGAAATCTAAATAAAAATACTTGACGACACATCCTAATCATAGTGATGAAATCCATAGAGATTGAATACTGAAAGCAGCAAGATCAAAGAAGGAAATTACATACAAATGAGCATTTCTAAGATTCACTGCATAATTATCAGAAAAAAAAACCCAAAACCCTCTGGGCCCAAAGAGAGTGGTGGGATATAGTGAAAAAACTCAATGAAATAAATGCGTCATCAAGAATAGTTTACCTAGTCAGACTCTTATTCATATTTGAAGGAACAATACACAACTTCACAGATTAAATAACAACTCAGGAACTTCACAGACTCAAAAACAATTTTTACAAGAAGAACTAAATTGTTTATTTTAAGATAAGACAAGTCCCACAAAACACCACACTTCTTCAGAGAGATGGCACAAAATCACATGACAATCACTGTATCACTGTCTTCCCATTGTTCATTGATTTGCGCGAGTGGGCACTAGTACATCTCCATTAGTCCTGTCATAAGCAAGTGCAACCCAAGGGCATCTACTTGCTACAGGGACAGGAGGAGCCTGAAACCATTCTTCAGCTTATGGAACTGAGGTCCATAATAGTTACTAGTCTGTCAGGGAGCGCCGCAGGGTCCCTGACAGTGTCGGGAAGCGAAGTTCCCTTCTACCTCCGAGCCGGTGGGGAATGGATGAAGACTCAGGCATCTGATGCAGTTTTAAAAGGGCTTTACTATCACAGGATCCAATATACAATCCAAGAACGGGGAAAACCTCCGGACTCTGGGTTCCCAGCTAGGCCCCAGCCAGGTGTAGGCCAAGATGGCTGCCACCACGTGTTGAGGCCCAACAGAGAATGGAGAGGATGGAGAAGCAAAACACCAAGGGAAGCTGAAATGGCAAAAAGGGGGAAAAGAGAGAGCTTCTTTCTTCTTGCAGCTTATTTTATAGCTAGAAATCCAGCCCAAACTCCCCAGCCCTGCCCATTCTGGGCTGGGCTCTCTAGAGATGAAAACAGGAAAATAGCTCTATAGAATGTAGCAACTTTAGGAGGCCATCTGGTTGTTTACAAGGACCTAGAGCTAATTCAAAGCCTCCTAGCAGAGCTGGGAGAAGCTATAAGCTAAATGTAACTTGCCCTGGCAGGAAGGGATCAAATGCCCTCAGGTAATTTCTCCCAGCACCTCACCTAATATCTTGAGCCAAGATCTGCCTGGAACTGCCTTTATAGGGTAGAGAAGGGGGTTTCTGAGATGGCATGTCTCTGTACCAAATACTAATACTAATGCCAGATAAATATTTCTCCAAGCCTTCACAAGAGTCTAGTCTACTTCACGGTAGTTTTGTATTTTAGTTGCCTTTGAGTCATCAGGGAGCCATGCTTGCTTGCTTGGAGGCAAACAGCATTTCTCTCTGGTCTAATTACTTAGAGATCCAACATGGCCAGGCAAATATGCTGGTAAGATCTAGCTAGTCCCACGATGCTTGTGGTAGCATGAGAGAATATTTATATCAGCCAGTACAGAATACATGGTCAGATAAGACTGCCACATTCAGACTATCCCCCTATCTATGAAGTGACCAGCAGGAGGCAATCCAGGGCAGATGCAGAGGCCTAGGCTTTTAGGTGTCCTGCAATACTAGTCTTTGGCATAAAAAGTAAATAAAACATGGTAGCTTGCCAGGCTTTATCCTGTAGGTGGTATAGTCTCAGTAGAAGGCTCTCAACCCGATCATTTACTGATCATCATCATCACATGACAATAATTTCTCTAATTTCAATAGACTAAATGCACCAATTAAGAGATACTGAGTGGAAAGATGGATTAAAAAACTGAATCTAACATTCTGGTTCCTGCAAGAAACAATTCTGAATAATTCTGAACAGTCAAAGCAAACACAGATGCAGCAAAAGGCTGGAAAACAATTCTTCAAGCAAACAACGCTCTCAAAAAAGCCAGATTGACCATACAAGTATCCATCTGACCACATTGACTTCAGGCTAAAACAGTTTAGAAGAGATAGTGAAGGTCATTTCTTAATGATTGAGTACATCAGAAAGACTTCACACTTTTAAATGTATGTGTATATAATGAGGGACCAGCAAAATACTAATAGACTAAAAGAAGGACATTGATAGCGGCAATAGTAGTGTGAGATTTCAATACCAATTTGTTACCACTCAACAGATCAACCAGATTAAAGCTCAACAAGGAAATATTTTATTTGAGGGAATAAATAGAAGAGAGGGGATTGATAGATATATGCAGGACTTTTCATCCTGGAAAATCTGAATGCACATTCTTATCCAGTGCTCATGGGACATTCTCCAAGATATACCACATGCTGAGTCACAAAATGTACCTCCACAAAATTAGAGGATAGAAGTTGTAGCAACTAACTTTTTAGACCACGATGTATTAAAAGTAGAAATTAATCACCCACAGAAATGGAAAAATCTAATCAAACACTTGGAAAATAAACAGCACTCTCCTTAACAATTACTGAGTTATACAGGAAGTCAAAAGTAAATCAAAAGATTCCTGGAAACAAATGAGAATGAGGACAAGAGCAACCATAACTTGTGGGACACAGCTAAAGCAGTGTTAAGAGGAAAGTTTATAACTCTTCAAGCATTCATCAAGGAGGAAAAAAAGGACCCACAAAGGAAACCAAAACCAGGAAGGAGGAAGGAAATAATAAAATATAGAGAAGAAATCAAATAGCTGGAATCACAGAAATAATTCAAAAGATTAAATAAACCAAGTGTTGCTTCTTTAAGAAAATAAACAAGACTTATAAACCACTAGCAAGAATCACAAAGAAACAGAGAAAACCCTGACAAAGTGACTCAGAAACAAAAAGAGATATCACAATGGAAACTGCAGAAATCCATAAGATCATCAGAAATTACTTTTAAAATCTTTTGCCAAGAAACAAAATAGCCTTGAGAAATGGATAAATCCCTAGATTCTTATACCCTACCAAGGCTGAGCCAAGATTTGGAAAACCTGGCCAGACTTCACCATCAAGGAAATTAAAAGGGTAATCCAAATATCCCCAAAACAAAATCATAGGAACACATGGATTGACTAGTCAGTTCTTTTAAACCTTTAAAGAAGACTTGCAGCCAATCATACAAGTTTTTCCATGAAATTGAAGAAACACTGCCAAACAGTTTCTATAAGGCAGATATCACCCTCATACTCAAAACAGACAGAGACATCACACACACAAAAATTACAGATTGATATCACTGATAAACACAGATGTAAAGATCCTGAACAAAATACTGGCAAATATAATCTAATGACTCATCAAAAAGATTGTACACCATGACCAAGTAGGACTCATCCTGGGAATGCAAGGATGGTTCAACATTTACAAGTCTATCAGCATAATACACTATATCAATAAAAGAAAAGATAAATTTCATGGCTACGTTTTTCCTGATTACTGCATAGTATTCCTTTGAGTAGATGTATTGTCCAGTCTTTCTGTTTCTTTATACAGTATTCTGTTCTTGGGCACTCAGGTTGTTTCCAGATTCTAGCTATTGTGAATAGTGCTGTGATGAATATAGAAGTGCAGATGGTATTTCTGTTGTGTGGTTTTGGGTCTCCAGGGTAAATTCCTGGAGTGGCATAAGCAAAGTATTTACATGATAATCCCTAAATGTATGTAGGGCAACCCACAATGTGTAAGAGAAAAAGGGTAGGAGAAAGAGAAAGAGAGAGAGAGAGAGAGAGAGAGAGAGAGAGAGAAACCAGGTAGCTGTGGACATAGGAAGATGGGAGATGTAGGTAAGAGAACAGGATTTTTTTTTCTTTAACTGCATTGAGAAAGTGTTTATTGAATCTTGGGGAGGGGCACAGACCTAAGATGGTGAAGTTGCCCACACAGTACTCGACTGCCATTCAAAGGAAGGAGCCAGGCAGGGCAGGGCAGGATATCTATCATCCCAAAAAAAACCAGTTGAGCTGCTAGACTATGATTTTAATTGTGTCTGAGAACTTTTCTAATTACTGTGCTTCAAATTCAAGGCAACTAGGAAATACGTGAATGATAACCATCATTGCTATCAGTCTGACACATTTTCAACCAAAGTACTGGCCTCCAGCACATATATGAAAGGATAGTAAGGATGTTAGCTATTTTAAATATATTTAAAGGTCAGTCATGTAAAGTTGCTGTATCAGCAGATTTATGTGCAGTTCTCACACTTTAGTGCATACCAGAATCGCCCGAGGACTTGTTGAGCCATCAACTACTGAACCTTAACTGTTAGAGTTTCTGATTCATTAGGGCTGGAATGGAGTCAAGAATCTGAATTTATAACAATTTCTCTATCCAGAAACTACACATAGAGAACTTCACACAGAGAAAACACCTATAAAAATGAGCTAATTTAAGGTATGAACCTAAATATTTCAAGGTAATTGCTATGTTGTCTTGAATGAATACAATGCATAATAATAAGCAAATTTTCATTAATGTGTTTCCAGGCTGAGATCTATATATAAAAGAAACATTCTGAAAAATAAGTGCAAAATATGGAGGTATACACAGCTATTCATGCATGCCTGCACTGGGGTACAAACACACACACACATTCACCACACACAGACACACATGCACAGACACACACACAGACAAACACACAAATATACACAGACACACATGCATAAACACACACACATGCATAAACATACACACATACATACAGACACACACAGACATACACACATACTCACAGACACACACATTCTAGCACATAAATAAATCAATGCAATCTAAAATAAGAAAAGAAATTTGTAATTAAAAAACAAAAGCACTTTTGCATTGACAGTTGACATCAGACCTTCATATTTTCCTCAGTTCATTCTCATATATTAGCCATCGATTAAAAATGCCATTGTAGTGCCAGAAATTTGGTATACTGGGGTAAAATGCTTGCTTTGAGCATGACCAGTCTCGGTGCAGTTCCCTGCATTACATATGGTCCCCGGATTACTGCTAGGAGTCATACTTAGGCACAGAGCCAAAAGTAAAAACAGAGCACCACCACATTGGACCCAATATCAAAGTAAAAATAAACTGGGATAAGAAGATTCTACTGATGAGTCCTTTCAGTCATTTCAAATATAGGTGCCTTTTAAATTCATATTTTCCTCTTTTGCTCAAGAAAACTCATAAATAATTTTAGAGCTTTCTGTGAGAAAGCTTGGCCGACTACATATATGTTCTAACATTAAGCTTTTATGATAGATGTAGAACACATTAGACCTATTCTCGATCTTATGTGTATTACCATCTTGTAGCATGTAGCATGCCTTGGTTTGCACTTTTTTGCACCTGAAGTCATTTCTTTCCTTTGGTTTATAAGTACTTTGATCTCTCTTTAACTGAAAAGGCCAGGTGACATGATAGAACATTCATATTTTCAGACACCATCCTCTAAACTACAACCAAATTAAACAGAGCAGAACTACATGCTCTACATCATGAAAGGAAACAGAAAAAATGGTGTTGAAAGGCAGGCATGCTACTAAAGAAACAAAAATTAAAAAGTGTAGAGGCTTAGGCAGTGAATCTTATATTGGGTATGTCAAAAGAAAAGGCATTGTTTTCTTTTCTCTAATTTGTTTAATGTCTAAATGACTGGGGCAAACTGATGTGTGAAATAGAACTGAGAATGATCTGCCCAACTGCACAACTGCCCTTTGCACAATGTACTCCTGTTACTACACTGTATTCTTTGCTAATCCCATTAAAAACATGTGAATTCACCCATTTTTGGATAAGGACTCCGGGGCTCAGAGTATGAAAGAATAACACATAGTAACCATATTGATAGTAAGTGTGAAACTGTACTCAAACAAGGTATTGCCCAAATATTTGTCCCACAATCAAGTCTTTTATCAGAAAATCATTGCTCTAAGCATTTAGAATCAGTTCTATGTACATCTAAAAATAATTTTTTGTCTATAATATATTCCTTATCACCAATCTTCACTTGATCACTTGATCACTTGACATCCCGTTATTCATCAATTTGCTGGAGTGGGCGCCAGTAACATTTCCATTTGACCTTATCACGTGCCAGTGTAGCCCAATGGCATCTTGTTGCTTCAGGAATACAAAGAGTCTCAAACCCTTCATCTAGGGTCTTGACGAAGAAGTCTGACCATCTTGTAGGTGGGATGCCATGTGATCTATTTTTTTTTGCTTTTTGGGGTCACACCCTGTGGCGGGGGACCATATGGGATGCCAGGGACCAAACCCGAGCCAGAATGGGCTGGCCGCATGCAAGGAAAACACTCTACCCACTGGACCATCTCTCCAGCCCACCATGTAATCTTTTGACATCCCGTGGAATCCAGTCGGTAATGGCTCTAGTCCAGTGGTCATCTCCAAATCTCATTACATGTCTAGCCCATCTGATTGTCGATGCCTTTGGCAAACGAGACAGCATCCCTGACTCTGGAACAGCAACGGAGGTCAGAGCTCCGGATTCCATCTTTCACTTGAGTGAGGCGTGATATTCCAAGCATAGCTCTTTCAATTCCTTTTTGGGAGACCCAAATAGCATTCTCATCCTGCTTTTGTAGGGCCCAGGTCTCTGAGGCATATGTTAATGCAGGGAGAATGGTGGAGAGATGTGCCCGAGCTAGAGGTTCTTTGTTTTTTTAGCTATTTTTTTCGATGCTTTTGAAGGCATTCCATCCGCTCTTTTCCTCCTGTGCAGCTCAGGTTTTAGGCCGTTCATCATGTTGACTTCTTGACCTAGGTACACGTAACTGCTGCATTCAGCGATGTTTGTTTCATTGAGAGTGAATGGGGCCTCTGGAACTAGTTCATTTTCCATGAACATAGTTTTCTTCAGATTCAGCTGTAGACCTATGCTTCCACATTCTTGGTCGAAATCAGCCAGCATTTGTGCCACTTGGCTAATGTTTGTTGTTTGGTGTCATTAGAACAATGTCATCAGCGAAGCAGAGGTGGATTAGTTGCCGGCCGTCTATCTTCACTCCCATTCCTCCCCATTCTAATTGTTGCATGATGTTCTTGAGGGTGGCGCTGAAGAGTTTTGGTGAAATGGTATCACCCTGCTGAACCACTCTTTTGACATCAATGATCACTTCTTTGTAGAATGGTGAGATCCTGGTGGTGAATCTATAATACAGCTCAAGAAGGATCTTGATGTATTGGGTTTAAATGCCCTGTTTGCCTAGGGCTTTGAGACCGCTTCAGTCTCCACAGAATCAAAGGCTTTCTTTAATCAATGACAGAGTGGCATCTTGAACTCCCTGCAAACTTCAATGAGCTTGGTTACTGTGTGGATATGGTCGATTGTGCTGAATCCTTTTCGGAAGCCGCTTGCTTGCATGGTTGCCCTACATCTAATGTTCTGCCAATCCTGTTCAGGATGACTCTAGTGAACAGCTTGTAGATGACAGACAACAGGCAGATGGGGCAATAGTTCCCAATGTCGTGGATGTCTCCCTTCTTGAACAGTATAACAGTCTTGCTGGTTTTCCAATGAGACGGCACCTTGCATTCAGACAGGTAGCGTGTGAAAAGCTGAGCCAGTGTATTGATGAGTACTGAAGGAAGTGCCAATCTATCTTTGGTTATTTGATATAAATAATTTATAATAGAAACACTTATACAAAATAACATAGATGGGCAGCTATAGATTTTAATTACCCAATTCTCACTTTTATATTCCACAGTATTCAAGAAATAGTTAAAAATTATATTTTCCTCCAATCCTTGAAAAGAAGTAACTTTGAAAGGTGTTTGGAAGCAGAGATCCCAATTACTTGGTGTTATAGTTTTAAAGATGGTTAAGGTCATTAGTTAATACTAGCTGTCCATAGCCCTGTCATTCATTCATGGTTCTGCTTATTCATTCAACATTAATCACTCTCAGATCTACTTCACACATCAGTTTGCCTTAGTCATTTGATTTGTTTCCCTCAGTATCATCTACTACATCACAATTTTATAAATTTATTTAGTAGAATTTAAGCTTAGATTTCAATTTCAGATTAATATGTCATGTTGATTCAACACAAATATTTATGAAATGACTTAACAGAAAATCAGATAGCAGAATTTTACTTCTATAAATTCAGAACACTCATAAAATATTTATTTGGCCTAAGGCTTTTTATGTGCTAGAAACTATTGTGGGAAACAGTTTTATACAATCCTTTCCTGTTCTTTTAAAAAAAAATAATCCATTCATCCAAATAGTTTATTCTCTCAAAGTGGTAAAAAGGCGATTCAAACAGAAGATGAAACTTTAAAAGATTGTTTAAAAATATGTAGACTTTTATAATTATTTCTATATTTAAATAATACCAACAAAGATGTTTGTTTGCCTTGGTCCTCAGGATCTCTGTAATCCTGCAGTTCTCAACTAAGTCATTTCTGTTTGGGTAGGATTTATTCCCTGAGGCAGATATTTGTCCCATATTTCTTTTTGACAACCAACCAGAGTGAAGGTAAACAAAGCTCAGTACTGTGTTGGTTAGCCACAATAAAGCCAACAGAACTTCACCTTCCACCTCCATTCAATGGGTTGGTTGCGAAGAATGAGACAGATCCAGTCTGTTGTTCAAGGAGTAGGTTAGCCTCAAGGCTGAGAACAAAGGCTCCTCAGCCTTTTTATTAGGTTTGGCCTTCATTCCCTCCTTGGTCTCCTCAGTACAATATTCATGAGTTACTGGAGACCAAGGATAAACTTAGTGCAGTATTGGGCATGGGGACATGGGGCAGATAGAAACAGGCTTGAGTCTGGGGAAGCTCTGCATGCATGGCAGGACACTCCCTGCTGGGCTGTTGCAGCCTGTGCTCTCCCCAAGCTTAGCCTGCTTATCCTGCTTAGTCACACTTTCCTGTGCAACAGCTATTTAGGATTGTGCTTTTCCCTTGCACATTTTCTGCTTATGTGGCAAAATCGTTTTAGGTGCATCTGCCTTAAGTAGTCTTTGTAATTCCAGTGTATGTTTGACTGTAGTTTAAGGTAACTTAGGTAAATACTGTTAATACTTATGGTTTGGATAAACAAAGTTACATCTCTCACTACTATCAATGTTTTCAACATTCTCTTGTAGTCATCCTCGTAAAATCTCAGATCTTTTACCTCCTTGCCTTCCTTCCTCTCTCCCCAGTACATGGTAATTGCCCTTTTGAGAGTTAAGCTCTGGGGGTCTCTCCTTATTCAATGGTAACTATCCCCTTGTTGCATTTCTTTTACATACCACAGATGAGTGAGGTCATTCAGTATTTGTACTTCTCCCTCTGACCTAATTTACTTAACATGATACCCTCCAGGTAAGTTGCAGCCAATTCCATTGCATGATTTCATCTTTAGATATAGTTGTTTAGTTTTCCATTGCATCTATGTGTCAAAACTGCTTTATTTTTATCTGTTTAACCTATCATTAGACGTTTGGGTTTTTTCCACACCCAGACTATTGCACTTAGTAGAGCAATAAAAATAAAAATGCATGTATCTTTTGAATTAATCTAAGGATGGGATAGAAACCTAGAAGTAAAATCACTGAGTCATCTAGAACTTCTCTTTTCACCTTTTGAGAAATCTCCATACATCTTCCTATTGAACGAGACAATATTCCTGCCAAAAGTGAATGAGAGTGCATTTTCTCTGCCAAAACTGATGGTTCCAAGTTTTTTTGATACAAACTATCCTCACTGTGTTGAGATGATATCTTAATACCATTTTTATTTTAATGTCACTAGTAACAAGATACAATTAGTACCTTTTCACATGCCTATTGATTACCCATATAGCCTCTTTATTGGAAGTATCTCTTCACCTCCTCTCTCCAACTTTTAATGTAATTTTTGTAACTGTTGTTGATATGTGTAAGATCTTTATATATGTTGAATATTCAGTAGGGTGTCATTTATTTCAGCCTGAAAGATTTGCCATTCAAAATAATTTAGTTTTATAACTCCTATTATTTATTTTAACTTTTGTTAATTTTATCAATGAAATAATTTCCTCTAGAAACTTGGGGCCCATATTCTGGAGAGTGCTTTGCTTTAAATTTACCTCAAAATAGTTTATGGATTATGATCTAATCTGAGGTTCCTATTGCTCTTTGAGCTGATACTCGTGTATGCTATGAAATATGTTTCTAATTTCTTTCTCTCTTTTCCCCTATTTCTTTGCATGTGACTACTCAATTTTCCCATCATCACATTAAATTTTCCTATTTCCATGTACCCAGCTTTACAGTCGTGGATTAATTGTTTCATAAATATGAGGGTTTGTATCTGGGCTCTCATTCTGTTCCTTTTGTCTGGAAGTATGTATTTATTCTAGCATCACACAACTTTCATTATAGATATTTATTGTATAATTTAAAGCAAGATCAATGAACTTTGCCCCATCTTTTTTTCAAATTCCTTTGGCTATTTGATGAGTTTTATATTTACATACAAATTTCACTAAAGTTTAAGTTCTTGAAGCATGTCATCAGTATATTCATGAGATTTACTTTTTCTGTTTTAAATAATTCTTTGAGTAGAACGGTCATTGCACAATGTTAATTTTTCCAATCTATGATCATAATTTTTTTCACATTCCTTGATGTCTTCTTGTATTACTTTCAATAGTCACTTATTTTTTATGTTTAAGTCTTTCACATTCTAAGTCAAGATTTTTCATATTTGAATTGATAAGACTTTAAATCAAGTTGACTTTTCAATAATTTTCCTTTTCTCATTATTTACAATAAAAAATATGGCGAATTTTGTATATTGATTTTGTGGTCTGTTCTTGATCACTTGATCACTTGACATCCCGTTATTCATTGATTAGCTCAAGCGTGCACCAGTAACATTTCATTTGTCCCTATCATGTACCAGTGAAGCCCAATGGCATCTGCTTGCTCCAGGAATACGAAGATCCACAAATCATTTCGTTCAGGGCCTTAACTAAGAATTCTGACCATCCTGTAGATGGGTGGCCATGTGATCTTTTGATGTACTGTAGGATATAATCGGTAATGGATCTAGTCCAGTAGTTGTTTCAAAGTCAAATTACATGTCCAGCCCATCTGATTTTAGATGCCTTGGCAAAGGAGACAGCTCCCTGACTCTTGATCATCAATGGAAGCCAGAACTCTGAATTCCTTCTCTCACTTGAGTGAGCTGTGATATTCCAAGCATAGCTCTTTTGATTCCTCTTTGGGAAACCCAAATAGTGTTCTCATCCTGCTTTCATAGCAGGTCTCTGAGGAGTATGTTAATACAGGGAGAACGGTGGAGTCGAAGAGATGTGTCAGAGCCAGAGGTTTTTTTGTCCTAAACAGCTATTGCTTCAATATTCTTGAAGACATTCCACACTGCTCTCTTCCTCCTGCACAGCTCATGTTTTAGGTCATTCATCATGTTGAGTTCTCGACCTAGGTACACATAACTGCTGCATTCAAAGATGTTTGTTCCTTGAAGGTGAATGGGACATCTGGAACTAGTTCACTTATCATGAACATTGTGTTTTGAGATTCAGCTGTAGACCTATCTTTCCACATTCTCGGTTGAAGTCTGCCAGCATTTGTGCTGCTTGGATAATGTTTGGTATTACTAGAACGATGTCATCAGCGAATCAGAGGTGAAGTTGGCAACCGTCTATCTTCACTCCCATTCCTTCCCATTCTAATTGACACATGAAGTTCTCGAGGGTGGCACTGAAGAGTTTGGGTGAAATGGCATCACCCTGCCAAACCCCTCTTTTGACATCAATGATCACTTCCTTGTAGAATGGTGAGATCCTGGTGGTGAATTCGTAATACAGCTCAAGAAGGATCTTGATGTATTGGGTTTGAATGCCCTGTTTGGCTAGGGCTTTGATGACTGCTTCGGTTTCAACAGAATCAAAGGCTCTCTTTAAATCAATGAACGTGAGACAGGGTGACATCTTGAACTCCCTACAAACCTCAGTGAGCTTGGTTACCATGTGGATATGGTTCATTGTACTGAATCCTTTTTTGGAAGCCAGCTTGCTCGCATGGTTGTCCTTCATCTAATGTTCTGCCAATCCTGTTCAGGATGACTCCAGTGAAGAGCTTGTAGTTGATGGACAACAGGCAGATGGAGCGATAGTTTCCAATGTCATGGATATCCCCTTCTTGAACAGTAGAACTGTCCTGCTGGTTTTCCATTAGGAGGGCACCTTGCATTCAGACAGGTAGAGTAAGAAGAGCTGAGCCAGTGTATTGATGAGTACTGATGACAGATTCTTCAGGTCAGACTTTGTTTGGGCCATTACTTTGTGACCTGTTACTTTGATGAATTGATTTATTTTTTTCTAAGACTATTTCAGTGGAGTGGATCTTTTAGAGTCTTCTATAGTTTATCATCAGCAACTAGTGATAGTTTCACTTTTTCTTTTCAATATAGATGTTTGATTTTGTAAATTTCTTGTTATTTCCTGATGATTATAATGAGAACTCCAACCCTATATTGCATAATAATGGACAAAGTGGACATCCTTGCCTTATATCTGAGCTCATTACAGATTTCACCATTAATTATGGTGTTGACTTTGAGTTTGTTGTATGTGGCTATCATTATAGTAACGTATTCTGATTTTAGCATTAATTTTTTGAGAGTTTTCTATCATAAAAATATGCTAAAGCTTGCAAAATTTTCTCTGAATTCTTTGATATGATCATATATGATTTTTGTATTTTATTGACAAGCATAATAATATTCATTGAATTAGTTAGTATACGAGCCATCCTTGAAATCCTTTGAAGAATCTCACTTGGTTATGATGTGTTTTTATGTAGATATAATATACAAATCACTTGTATCACTTGTCTTCCCATTGTTCTTCTATTTTCTCGAGCAGGCACCAGTAGCATCTCCATATGTCCTGTCGCTTGCTAGTGTAGCCCAAGAGCATCTACTTGCTCCAGAAATATGAAGAGCCTCAAACCATTCTTTCAGGCCATGGCCAATGAGGTCTATAATTGCTACTGGTATTTGGCATACCAAATATGACACAGGTACCTTGCCAGGTACTGACGTACGGGTAGCATACTCTCAGTAGTAGGCTTTCATCACTTGTATTTACAGATGAACCCCAATGGGGAGAGAGCAACTTTTCTATTGGGTGGAGCTCTGATGAGCTGTGGAGTCCAGCTGTTGAAAATGCGGCCCCTCATGGTGTGTGTGGGGGGGGGGGTTCCTCTGGCTTCTTGCTGAGGCTCTATTTGGATGGAGGGCCCTTCTAGAACTCACCTTCCCTCCCAAACACCTCATGATCAGCTGAGCACAGGGAGAGTCGGTAGCAGCTCTGCCCCGTGTATTTGAGTCCAATATACAAATATATATTATATAATATGCAAATATTATATATAATATATAATAAATATACAATGTATACAAATATCATATATTATATATAATATATGTAATCTTTGATTTGAGGGCCACACCTGACAGCAACTTGAGGGACCATATTGGATCAAACCTGGGTCGGTCACAAAAAAGGCAATCACCCTACCAGTTCTATTCTCTCTCTAGCTCTGATACTTTTAACATATTAGTGAATCTGATTCACCAAGAATTTTGTTGGAGATCTTCACATTGATATACATTGGGTATACCAGACTAATATACCCAATGTTTTTTTGTCATATCAAATACGACACAGGTACCTTGTCATATTTATCACTGTACTGTTTAATCAATCCAAGTCAGCTTATTCATTCTACTATCTCTCCCGTTCCTATATTTAAACTAAAATAAGCATATTCACACATCCTCAAATATTTGAAATTGAACTTCAAAAAATGACAATGGCATATCTGTGTGTTATTCAAGTATTTATCCATAATACCTAAGTGCTAAACAGGTATTCACTGAATGAAAAATCATTAATAATGTTATAGCAAAAATTAAACAAAACACAACTTTAAAAAAAACTTTTATTATACCACCATGCGATATAAAATAAAAAGATGTTCATGATAGAGTTTCAGTCATAAATTTTTCCAGACCCAGTCCATCAACCAGTGCGCCATTCCCACCAGCAATATCCTCAAGTTCCCTCACCCCTACTCCAGCCTGCCTCTATAACAGGCACTATTTCTTTTATTTATCTCTCTCTCATCTCTCTCTCCCTCTCTCTCATATCGTGTCTTGCCCTACAGATGTAGGAATTATCATTTAAATCACTTTTTGTACATTCAATGTTCATTTCTAGTGTGGCACTAATATTTCCAATAATTAGTAAAGCACTAGTATATATTTATATACCACTAATGAATGCAGTCATTCTATATCTGTCTTTTACCTTCTGGCTAATTTCACTCACCATGATACTCTCCATGTCCATCCATTTGCATGTAAATTTTGTGACTTCATCTTTTCTGACAGCTGCATAGTATTCCATTGTGTAGATGTACCAGTTTCTTTATCCAGTCTACTGTTCAAGAAGGGAGACATCACGACATTGTCAACTATTGTCCCATCTGCCTGTTGTCCATCATCTACAAGCTGCTCACTCAAACCATCCTGAAGAGGATTGGCAAAACATTATATGAAGGACAACCACGTGAGAGAGCTGGCTTCTGTAAAGGATTCAGCATAATCGACAATATCCACACGGTAACCAAGCTCATTGAGGTTTGTAGGGAGTTCAAGATGTCTCTCTGTCTCATGTTATTGAAATAAAAGAAAACCTTTGATTCTGTTGAGACCGAAGTGGTCATCGAAGCCCTATGCAAACAGGGCGTTCAAACCTAATACATCAAAATCCTTCGTGAGCTGTATTGCAGATTCACCACCAGGATCTCACCTGGTGATTACAAGGAAGTGATCATTGATGTCAAAGAGGAGTTCGTCAGGATGATACCATTTCACTGAAACTCTTCACCACCAACCTTGAGAACTTCATGCAAAAATTATAATGGGAAGGAATGAGAGTGAAGATAGATGGTTGTCAAAGTACACCACCTCAGCTTTGCTGATGACATCATTTAATAACACCAAACATAAGCCAAGCAGCACAAATACTGCCTGGCTTTGACTGAAATGTGGAAAGACAGTACAACAGCTGAATTTTAACAAAACTATGTTCATGAAAAACAAACTAGTTTCAGAGGCCCCATTCACTCTCAACGGAACAAACATCTCTCAATGCATCAATGGAACAAACATCTCTCAATGCAGCAGTTATGTGTACCTAGGTCGAAAACTCAACATGATGAATTACCTAAAACCTGAGCTGCGCAGGAGGAAGAGAGTGGCATGGAATGCCTTCAAGTGCATCAAAAAAATAGCTAAATAGACAAAAAACCTCTGGCTCCAGGCACATCTCTTTGACTCCACCATTCTCCTGCATTAACATATGCCTCAGAGACCTGGGCCCTACGAAAGCAGGATGAGAATGCTATTCGGGTCTCCCAAAGAGGAATCAAAAGTGCTTTGCTTGGAACATCACACCTCAATCAAGTGAGAGAAGGAATCCGGAGTTCCGACCTCCATTGGCGCTTCAGAGTCAGGAATGCTGTCTCGTTTGCCAAGGCATCGAAAATCAGGGCTGGACATATAATGTGATTTGGAGACAACCACTGGACTAGAGCTGTTACCAACTGGATCCCATGGGACGTCAAAAGATCATGTGGCTGCCCACCTACAAGATGTTCAGACTTCTTCGTCAAGACCCTGAAGGAACTGTTTGAGGCTCTTTTGTATTCCTGAAGCAACCAGATGCCATTGGGCTACACTGGCACTTGATAGGGTCAAATGGAAATGTTACTGGCCCCTCTCGGGGAAATCAATGAACAATGGGATGTCAAGATCAAGTGACCAAGTGATCAAGTCCATATTGTTTTCCAGAAGGGTTGGACCAGTTGGCACTTCCACCAACATTGGATGAGAGTCCCTTTCTCCCCTCATCCACACCAGCACTGGTTGTTCTTGCTCTTTTGGATGTGTGCCAGTTTCTGTGGCATGAGATGATACCTCATTGTTGTTTTGATTTGCATTTCCGAGATGATTAGTGATGAAGAGCACATTTTCATATACATTTTGGCCATTCAAATTTCTCCTTTTTAGAATTTTCTGTTCATTTCTTGTCTCCATTTTGATGGGGTTGGCTGTTTTCTTCTTGTAAAGTTCTACCAGTTCCAGAAATGTTCTAGATATTAACCCCTTATCGGATGGGAAGTAAGTGAATATTCTTTCCAAGTCTGTGAGCTGTCTCTGTACTTTACTTTGGTCATTGTTTCTTTTGAGGTGCAGAAACTTTTCAGTTTTTTATAATCCATTTGTTTATCTTTGCTTCCATTTGCTTTGCCGGTGCTGTTTCATCTTTGAAGATGCCTTTGGATTCAATGTCCTAAAGCATTTTTCCTATGTTTTCTTCTATGAACCTTGTGGATTCATGTCTGATATTGAGATCTTTGATCCATTTTGATCTAAACTTTGTGCACAGTGTTAGAAGAAGGTCTAAGTTCATCCTTTTACATGTAGCTACCCAGTTTTCCCAGCACCACCTGTTGAAAAGGCTTTCTTTGCTCACTTAATATTTTTTGTTTCTTTGTCAAAGATTAAGCAACTGTATATTGGAGAGTGTGTCAGGATATTCAGTTTTATTCCATAGGTCTACTGGTCTGTCTCTATACTAATACCATGCCATTTTGAGTACAACTGCTTTATAGTAGAGTTTGAAGTTGGGGAAATTGATAGCTCCCATCTTCTTTTGCCCAAGGATTGCTTTAGCTATTCATGGAGTTTTATTATTCCGATCCAGCGGGCACCCTGGGTTTATTATTCATAAATTTCAGGAGTGCTTGGTCAATTTCTTTGAAGAATATCCTGGTATCCGTATAGGGACTGCATTGAATTTGTATAAAGCACTAGGGAGTATTACCATTCTGATAATTTTAATTCCCCTAAACCATGAGCAGGGAATGTGTCTCCATTTCCTCAGGTTCTCTTTTATTTCTTGAAGCAATGTTTTATAGTTTTCTTTATAACTCCAAATAAAGATCCTTTATATTCTTAGTCAAACTGATTCCTAGTCAACTGATTCTTAGTCAACTGATTCCTATTAGATTTTCTGTAGCGCAATTGTGAATGGGATCGTTTCTTTAATATCTCTTTCTTCCCTTTCATTATTTTCATATCGGAAAGCCACTAACTTTTGGGTATTGATTTTGTACCCTGCCATTCTACTATAATAGTGCCTTGTTTCTAAAAAGCTTTTTTGGTGTATATCTTAGGGTACTCTAGGTATAATATTATGTCATCTGCAAACAGTGACAGCTTGACTTCTTCCTTTCCTATCCAGATGCCCTTAATATCCTTTTCTTCCCTGATTGATGGCTAGTGCTTCCAGTACTATATTGAATAGAAGTAGTGAGAATGGGCAGCCTTGTCTTGTCCCAGATCTTAGGGAAGGCTTTTAGTTTTTCCCCTTTTGAGAATGTTGTTTGCTGTGGGCTTGGAATACACAGCTTTGACTATATATTGAGGAAGATTCCATCAGTTCCCATTTTATGGAGAGTTTTTATCATGAATGGGTGTTGGATCTTGTCAAATCCTTTCTCTGCATCTATTTATATGATCATATGATTTTTTATTTTTCCTCTCATTGATGTGCTGTATTATATTGATTGACTTGCAGGTATTGAACATCCTTGCATTCCCGGGATGAAGCCTACTTGGTCATGGTGTAAAATCTTTTTGATGACTCTTTGGATTCTATTTGCTAGTATTTTGTTGAAAATCTTAGCATCTGTGTTCATCATGGAAATTGTTCTGTAGTTTTCCTTTTTCGTTACGTCTCTGTCTCGAGAAGCTATTTGGCAATACATCTCTTTCCTCAATTTTGTTGAAGAGCTTGAAAAGGACTGGAAGTAGGTCCTCTTTAAAGGTTTGGAAGAATTCACTGGTGAATCCGTCTGGACCTGGGCTTTTGTGTTTGAGTAGACTTTTGATTACTGATTCAGTTTCCTCTATGGTGATAGGTTTCTTGAGGTATTCCAAATCTTGATGCAGCCTTGGAAGACTGTAGAAATTCAGGGGCTTGTCCATTTCTTCTAGGTTCTCTTGTTTTGTGACATACGGATTCTCAAAGTAATCTCTGATGATCTTTTGAATTTCTTTGGTTTCTGTTGTGATATCCTCCTTTTCATTTCTGATTCTATCTATTTGGGTTATCTCTTTCCCTTTCTTTACAAGTCTTGCAAGTGGTTTGTCAAGCTTGTTTATTTTTTCAAAGAACCAGCTTTTGGTTTTATTGATCTTTTGGATTATTTTTTGGGATTCCATCTCCTTGACTTGTGCTCTAAGTTTTATTTTCTCTTTGTTCCTACCTGGGTTGGGCTTCTTTTTGTTGGTCACTTTCTAAGATCTTAAGCTTTAAGGTCAGACTGTTTATGATGGCCCTTTCTTCTTTCCTGAAGAATGCTTGCAAAGCTATGAACTTTCAACTTAACACTGCTTTCACTGTGTTGCAAAAGTTCTGATAGTTCATGTCTTCAGTTTCATTCATTTTCAGAAATTTTTTTGGATTTCCTCTTTGATTTCTTTTTATGACTCACTCTTTGTTCAGCAGTGAGCTGTTTAGTTTCCAGGTATTTGATATGACTCTCCATTTCTGTGTGTGATTAACTTCTATTTTCAGTGCATCATGGTCTGAAAAAATGGTTGACACAATTTCTATCTTCTTGATTTTATAGAGGTATGTTTTGTTACTCAGCATGTGATCTATCCTGGAGAATGTTCCATGTGCACTGGAGAAAAATGTGTATTCTCTTTTTGGTGGATGAAAATCCACATATATATATATATGTGTATATATATATGGTATATGTATATGTATATATATATATACATATACATATATACCAGCCATTTTTCTATTTTTCTTCTATTTCTTCCTTCAGGGATAGTATTGGTAAGTTTCAGCCTTTACAATCTATCAAGAGTTGATAGAGCAGAAAACACAACTTTTCTGTCCTATAATCATGCTCACTTTTTCCTTCCAAACCCTCTCATAATAATAGAACAATATTTTTTTTAAGTTTATCAAACATACCTCTGTTTATGAGAGATCTCTGTAGGTCGGGAGTGCAGAGATGAGACTTCAGGAACAGATGATATTTTCATTAATTTTTAATAATCATCAGCCAGAGGGACAGCAGCTCTCATCTTGGCATCTGACTGACAGCTTATACAAGGACCCCAACTCTCTTATATACCTACAGTATCAAAGGCAATACAATTTAGAGTTAAATTTGGATTGTTTACACTACAAAGACATTCCACATTTTTAATATAGGATATAAGGATGATAGGAAGGAAATAAACAGGAAGCAAAAACCTGCAGGGGGTGCTATCTAGGTGAGGTGAGATAAGCAAAAGAATGTGTTACCTATGCTAATCTAGCCTTCCTGACTAGCCCAAGATGGCAAGTTCTTGTCAGACATTGAAGTAACAGAAACACAAGAAAAAACCTGTTTTCTGTCTGCATGTCAAGCAGGGTCCATTAGACTGGAATCTCTGTTTAAGATTCCATACCAGAATGTTCTCTGCTGTGCTCTGCATTACTCCCAGTGTCTGAGGTGCTGGTTATGAAAAGATTAAGCCTGAACAAATTCCTTTTCATTCAGTTCCTTCCCTCCATTTGTTTTGACTTTTGTTTATGTAGAAACCTTCAGTTTATATTTTCTCAGGATCTCCTTATAAGTATTGATTTTGAAAAGTAAGATTCTCTAATGATTTTTTGTTTATGATTAATCCACAACTCTGAAAAATAAGTATCTCAGGAAGACCAATTGTTCGCTTCAGAAATCATTGTCATACTGACTCTCTCAAACTGTGGAGCACAAATTTATATGGAGTCACATCACTTGATATGAGTGTTTCAAAATTCTTGTTTTTTTAAGTATTTTATTATACCACCGTGAGATATCAAATAAAAGATATACAATTAAAAGTTCATGTTTGGGTTTTGGTCATACAGTGTTTCAGCACCCCCCCCCTCCACCAGGCCCATCTCCATACAAATAAAAAAGATATACAATTAAAATTCTTGTTTTAAAATAAATTTATGAGAGACCAAAAGATAACATAGCAAATATGGCACATAGCTAGTATGTGTTTGCCCTGCAGGTTCATTCCCCAGCAACACAAGGTCTTCAGTTTCACTAGCCATTGCCCTGGCATAGGATGGTTCAGGAAATTCTTAGCATCGCAGGACCTGAGCTGCACTATATCCTCAGCCCCTCACTTTTTGCCACTGGACTTGTTAGTAGAGAATTGTTAGTGGGGTTCCTGGTCCTCATGAGCACCACTTGGGATGACCCCCCCTTAGAAATAAACATTAACAAATATTTTATTTATATGCATATATTATATCTGTAGTAACAAAAAATTCTTAGGTTAAAGGGCATCACAAATGGAGAAAGTTTTAAAAATCTTGATCAACATCATCTTTATAAGAAAATACTTTTAAATATATACATAAGTGCTTAGTCATTTTGTGCAGTGAAATCTGCCTCATTTCTAAACAAATCTTGAGGGCTGTGGTAAGCCTATTTTATCTAAGTTCACATCTTCTGTTGAAATGCAATGATAATCAAGTAAACACTCAATTAGTTTAAAAGCAAAGAAGTGAGCAATTTTTTGATCTGTGCCCCTTAAATAGGACAGAAAGACATTTGTTGAAATGCAAAAGAATCAAGCCCTTTCTATTACAAACATCTGAAAGACAAATTTGTCTCTTGCTCTATTTTTCTTGTTTGGTTTATCTTTACTATTTCAAGTAAATAATAAATGTCTTTCTGTCCTATTTAAGGGGCACAGATCAAAAATTGCTCACTTCTTTGCTTTTAAACTGAGTGTTTACTTGATTATCATTGTTTTAGGAAAGATTTTGTAGGTGTCACTTAACAGAAAGATGAGCATACATTATCTTCTTATTTGGTAAAATCCTTTGGACCAAAGGATTAACTGATGCCATTATAATTTCAGAGTAGATGATCAGATTTAACCAGGGCATTCTAGATAAACAAGGCAACCTAAGAGGATCATTTTGAAGCACAAAAAATAAGTATGGGAGTATGGCAGATCCTGAACTGTATTTGGATTCCATTAGAGTAAGAATTCTCTAAATCCCCCAAAGACTTAGAGTTGCTATCCAAAGTCCACATTGTAGAAAAAGAGATGTCTAGCATTTAAATAGAGGTATATAATCCAAAGGAGAAAATAATATACAATATATATATATATATATAGATTTACACTGGTGATGCTCATGGGTTACTCCTGGTTCTTTGCTCAGGAATTACTCCTGGCAGTGCTCAGAGGACCATATGGGATGCCAGGGACCAAACCTGGGTCAGCTGCATGCAAGGCAAATGTCCTACCTGCTATGCTATCACTCCGGCTCCGAAATTTTATATTTTTTGATTTTATTTTTTCTAACTTATGTATCTCTGGTTTGTAATATTATAATATTTCAGGACCTACGACATCTGCCACCAAAGTCACTAAGCCATTCTACCCTGATATCATTCCTTTTCCCAGTCTACTTATATACCGCTTCCCCTCTTATAATCATTCTATAGTTTTTACCAAGTCTGGGGATTTGGTTATGGGTTGCAAGTTTATTTGTTTCAGTTATTTATATTCCACATTTGATTGGAGCCATCTGGTAGCTGTCTCTTGATTCTTTACTTATGATTGTCATTTTAAACAGTATATTATACTATTTTTTGATTCTTAAGGTGCTTTTTTATTGGTTGTTATTTTAAAAAGTAACCCACACGGCAACCCTGGCAAGCTGCTCTTGTAGTATTTGATATGCCAAATACCAGTAACATTTATATTAGGTCATTCCCGTGACCTAATATAATAGTTTTAGGCTCTTTGTGTTCCTGGAGCAAGCGGATGCCTTTGGGTTCTCCTAGCATGAGACAGGACATATGGAGATATTATTAGTCCCAGCTCTAACAAATAGATGATTAACGGGAAGATCGTGATCCTGAATCCTGTTAAGAGTCTTCCATTTGTCACACAAAAGTCACACTTTTGTTTTGTTAATAACGAACATCTGCGCCTGTTTCCCTGGTAAGTTCTTTTTCTGGGCTGGTTAAGACAGGTTTAAGGCTTCAGAGTGAAATCCTTTCTCTGAGTTAGCAGCTGTGGAGGAGCGATTACATCCTCACTGGCCTCTAAGGGCCAGCGAGTATGCAAAGGTGCTATCTACCAAGTGGCTTCCGTGGAGCCTTATAGCCTAAAGGTATTGCAGAGAACTTTATTTCTGAAGCACATAATTATTGTTATAAGTTCTTTAATATGCTATTGGATTAATAAACACAACTGTCTTCTGATTTTTATGAGAACAATAGACTACTTTTACTGGGCTAAAAGTGGGTCAGTTTGAAAAACTCGAGTAAAAAGAGAATCTTTGACTGTCAGTCAAACTCACAGAAATAAGCCCCTAGAATACATTGGATGTGAACTTCACTATTCTAAATTAAGTAGTATACTTTAATTTTTCATTTATATCATCAATAGATTGGGTGCTTTTAAGTATATTTTACAATGAAAGTCACGTAAAGAGGATGTAAAGACTTACAGAGTTTGCAATGAAAACTTTGCCTGTCACTCCATTATCCTCTCCATGTCAAACCCAGCAGCCCTAAATTTCATATCTATCATCTTCTTGCATCCCATATCAGAGAAAGAATCTGTCAGCACTCGAATTTTATCCTGCTTTGAATTTGATACCTTTTACATTATTTTTTATTTATAATTTTCTCCTCTAACTCTTCTCCTTTCAATTTATATTCTGAATTATATGGGATGCTTGACCGTAAAATCTACCATAGTCTGGATTGTCCTGACAGGGCCTTAGTAGATGAGTCAGTATATTGTCTGTGGCCACTGGGTGCAGAGGCTTACCTGACTCAAGTTCCATCCTGGGTAGAGTCATTGTGGAGTGCAATGACTCCAGGTTAAGATTGTTCCTAAACCTCTTTCTTGTTCTGTTTCCAAGCACAGAGAAAATCCCTTCAAATTCTACTGCTATCTCACTTTGGGATGCGGTGCCAGCCATCGGATAATTATTGCCTATTGAGAAGGTTTCTCTGGTTTTCAAGTTTGTTTGAAGACCCCCCCTCCCCAGCCCATTTTTCTCTTAAACAAATTGACCAATTACACAAAATCCTCAGGGCTATTAGTGACATTTCTTGCATCATCCATTTCATGGGGTTTTCTTAATGTCTGTTTCATGGTAAACATTTTTCTAAGAATTTTTAATTTTTGCATCATATGTATGTCTTTGTTCTGTCTTAATGTAGACAAAGGAAGACACAAAAATTACTCTGCCATTATTTTGGTCACTTCCTAGAATTCTGTGCGATTATTTTAATCTTATTGAATACTTTTTAAAGTATAAATTCTTGAATTTTTAATGAGAAAAATATATTTCAGGATATGTATTTCTTCTTATATTTTGAGACACTTTTTGTTACTTTTTTTGTTGTAAAACAAATAAATGAAAGTCCCGTGAAAGCAGATGTAAAACTTACAGAGTTTCCAACAAAATAGTGCCTGTTTACATATATTGTGAGCTGCTTTTCAGCTAACATTCTTTAGTAAAATTGCTGCTATAACCTGTTTGTAGCATTGCACTTATTTGTAGCTATATAAGTAAATTAATTCTGTTACATCTGTAAGCAGAAAATCATTTTAAGGATACATAGTAAAAACACAAAGACACTTTTTCTCTTTAAATAGAATTTTCTACAAATTCAATACTAGATACTTGTTTTACTGTCTGCATTTACCAGTTTATCCCTACTTGACCCATGTCCTTTCATCTCTTCTGGCCACTGATCCTAGGTTTCTAGACTTCTGATTCTCTTCTGATGTTTTAGTCCTCATCTTATCTATGACCTGGACGATGCAATGGCCCATCACTTTATGGAGTTGGCCATAATCTTACACTGACCCATCGGGCCTCCACTGTCATTCTCATCTTGGCATGTGCCAACCTTACTGTGTATCATGTCCTCATCCCAGGTAACATTATCTAATACAAAGATTTCCAACTTTATTTGACTTACCACACACCCAATTTTCAGGAAAAGAAATTATCCAGCACCCCCTCTGAAACCTACTTTTTCTAAGGGCAGCAACACCCACTTTGGGAAACTGACCTAACATAAAACTTTTCATTAATATTATAGAAATCTCTAAAAAAAGATGAATTCTTCCAGTTGACTGCAACTTTAATAAGTAGAGTTGAGAATAGTATGCTATATAAAATTAGTCAGAGGTAAAAGGACAAGTACAACATGACCTCATGCATCTGTGGTATATAGGAAAATAAAAAAAAAACAGAAATGGATAGTATCAAATTATAACAAGCCTTTAGTTTAGAATAAAAAATTGAGAGTATCAAATTGGGAGTTGGGGTGATGACGTGGACTAGAAATAATCTGTAGTGATTTATGGGGAGTTTTGTGCACAACAAATCATAAATATTAGTACCACTATCAAAATATTATCTAAACAATAACAAAAGGATTTTTTGGTAATTTCTAAAAATATACTTCTAAAAAAAAGCTATGCTTCTCCACCCTAAAGATATTCAGTGTATTTTTGTTTGTTTAGAAACGATACATATTTAGTTTTAAATGTGTATGGTTTCTAAATTATTTTCAATTAAAGAACTCTACATATGACATTTAACATAGTCTTATACCTGGAAAAATAATCTCAGCTTAATCAACTCTGAGCTTGGGTATATATTCTCTGGCAGACTCTTTGTCTGACTAGGATGGTATAGGTTTGTGGAATAACTGTTACTTTTGTTTATAACGTTTCCCCTTTTCCTGACTCCTGATAAAAAGTTATAATTTCAATCTTGTATGAAAAGGTTGATTCCAGAAAAGAAGAGGTCATTCCTATAAGGGCAAACTTCCCTCTGACAATTTTTTAACTTGCTAGCTAATTTTTTTTCTTTTAAATAATTTCAGAAAGTACCATGGGTCAAAATAATTAAAGGGTGCAAACACTTGAAGGTTAGCATTCCCTTTAAAGCCACGTTATTTCTGGTGGGACAATGTTACCATTTTAATACCTCTTTTTAGGGTGAGGAAAAGGCCAGGTCAGTGGCAGCAATGTCCTGGAGGCTTTGGTTTGCTCAGAGAGGCTATTATACTGAGACTTCATTAAGGATGCCATTAAAATAGTCAGCATGAGAAAAATCAAACAAATTACAATTCTCTCCATGCTTTAAGGAAAATTAGAGGCTAACATCTGATCAATTATTTGAACCTAGGCCTACCTAATTTCTCAAACAACTTTATTCTTTATGCTGAAATAAGTTTCTTTGTCTCCAAAGGGTAATTTGTCAAGGGTTGTTTTCCTGCTGCAATTAGGATCCTCTGGCTGAGATGTGAGCAGTAAAATCTACCGTGTCAGAAAACTAAACTAGGAGATCAATGGCAAGCCAATAGAGACACAGGTCAAAGCTGAGCCTTCAGAGAAGTTCTAACAATCCTTAGTCTACTCACATCCTCCAAGCAGCACATTTTATCCTTAATTTGGGTCAAAACTGAGATCCCTACAGACCTCAGTAGGAAAGGAAAATTTCACTAGGACAGAGCAGGATCACTGAAAATGAGTCTTTAAGGCTCAGCTTCAGAACTGGTCTTAGCAGAGTTCATTTCTACCACTCCACTCCACTGTGCAGACCTCCTTCTCCAATCAATGCACAGATAACACTGGATTTTGATAATCTACAAAGTTTGTGTGCCTTGCTAAGGAGCAACCATACATTAGTTTTCTTCCTTGGCTTCATATCAAAACAGCCTATAGAACTTTTAAAATAGTTGCATGCTAGAGATCCATCCAGGTGATTCTAACCTAATTGGCCTGGACTGAACTGGAGTCCATATCTGGTGTTTTATCTGTCTTTTGTTTCTAAACTCCCTTACAGCAATGAGGAATCAATTCCTGAAATCATGTTCAGTGACTGAAGTATAGGTTCCCATTAAGTGTTGTGTGGTCTAAATGAAAATAAATGAGTGGTTCATTACTGATTTTAACCAATCAGTTTGTAGCTAGAATAGACCAGGTAATGGCCAGACCTAAAGCACTCTTTGGTTTGACTGTTTCAATAGTTCATTCTACTCTTGATTAATAGAAAAAGTTAAGAACATTTCTACTCAGAGAAGTTTCTTCTTGGATACTGTATCATATTGCCTCCAAGTATTGTTGGACATACGGAATAAAGCAGGAATGCTTGTGTGTCCTGGAACATTACCAGTTTCCCCTATTTTCACAGGAACACACTGATGGTCATTGCTGAGAAGTCCTTCTTAGAAAATGGACTTCGGGAAGCAAAATATGTTTCTATGACTGGTTTATTATTTCATTCAGTTATAAACAAATATATAATTATTAAGTAAATCCCTCTATCTTCATCTGATATTGTAACAAAAACTCTAGTCTTACTCTAGCATAGACTGTGTTTCTGTTTCTGTCTTACATTCTCATGATGTGGTGAAGTCATCTTCAGTTTTTGGGATTTTTTTTGTTTTTGTGTTTTGTTTTGTTTTTTACTTTTTTGGGTCACACCTGTCAATGCTCAGGAGAATTACTCCTGGCGGTGCTCAGGGGACCAAATGGGATGCCGAGGATTGAACTCAGGTTGCTGGTGCAAGTCAAATGCTCTATCTGCTGTGCTATTGCTCAGGCCCCCTAAAAATTTTGTTATAAACAAAATTTTTGTTTTGTTTATAACAAAAATTTAAGCAAAGGATAATGGTTTGGGGAAATTTTTTGCAGCATAATTGAGAATATGATAAGTAGAACATTATAAAGTTTTGCATAGTTCCACAAGTGATCTTTCTAAATATGAGCTTATTGGAAGCCAAAGTAAAGAATACTGGGCTCCTTCTTTGATTGGTAGATGGTGTCAAAGTTGGTTGTCCCTAAGAGAGAACATACATATCCGTTACCTGGAGTTTTGAGGAAAACTTAAGGAAACATAGTTTGCCATTTTTTTTCTGCTTTAATTTCTTTCTAAATGGTAAGCATGCATTACAAAAGCATATCCCCAAATGTAGGTTCTGTACGCATATGCTTTTGAAGAGATGGTAAGTTAGTAATAATGTTACCCATTAATATTTATTGAACATTTATTCCTTGCCAGGCACTCTTCTAAATGTTTTATGTCATTCAATATTTACACTGTGAGGTAAGTACCATTACTATCATCACGGTTTTGAAATGAGGAAGCGCAGATTAAGGAGATTAATTAAAGGGTTGCCCAAAGGAACTCACTGTGGTAGGAGCCAGATTTCAAACTTCAGAGGCAGCTTCTCAGGCTCTCTGATGGATTCTATCCCTTGTCTGTTTGAGTTCAGAGAGCTGGGGCAAGCATAAAGGTTACACAAAGGAATCTATTTAAACTTTTTCCATAGGAATTTTGTAATTGGCTAATCTATAAAGACTCCGAGGCCATTGAGTAAGGCACTTGCTTTTGCAAGTGGTGCATCAGAGCTAAATCCCATGCCCCACTAGGAGTGATCCCTGAGAATATTGGGTGTGACCTAAAATCCATATAGAAAAGAAAGACATGCATCTTATAAAACAATTATTATCAAATATTTAGTAAATATCCAAACCCTTAATTATAAAGGATGTATAACAGAAGATACTATTCGCTGGTAGAAGGATCATGAAGAACTACATACAGAAAATAGCATTTAATCTCAACATCAGAGTCTATTTACTTTGTTTATAAAACCTTTGTAAATCATGATGCCTTAAACTTGGCATTTTGGCTTTGATTTAACAAAGCAGGGAGTGGGCCTTTCCATAGCAAAGTTAGCATTATAGGTACAACCAATGACTGGTTCTTACAGAGAAATTATCTTAAATAATTTAAGTAAATTAAATTTACTTAAATTTAATTTAAATAAATTAAGAGGAAAGATAATTTTCACTGTGCTAAAAAATCTTGAGTGAAAACTAAATTCCCAGGTTCCCCAGGGCAACCGGAATATAGAAATATTTGTAAAGTCAGTATCAGAATCCCTTTAGTAGAGTGCCTTATTTGTTTGGCTCTGAATGCTTGACATCTTCAGTCAGATCCCATATTTTTCGGGGGCGGGGGGGGGAGTAGTCTTAATGTTGGACTCTATCCAGCAGTTCCTCAGACTTCATTGAACATATGAAGTTATCTGAAGAATAGTAGTTATAGAGAAGATAGCCTTTGGAAATTATTTATTAGATTCTTCCTTTTTTCTTTTTTTTTCGCTTTATCCAGCAATACTCAGGGAATTACTCCTGGCTCTGCACTCAGGAATTACTCTCCTGGCAGTGCTCAGGAGACCATATGAGATATCGGGGTTCTAATCTGTGTCGGCCATGTGCAAGGCCAATTCCCTACCCAACAGACTGTCACTCGGCCCATCTTTTCTTATGGTCTCACACATACAACTGATTTTGTATTTGTATGTTACTTTCATTCTTTTCAAAATTTAAAATCTCCTCAAAGGTTTCACTGTCACTGTATCAGTGTCTTCCCCTTCATCATCGATTTGCTTGAGTGGGCACCAGTAACATCTCCATATGACCTGTCTCATGCAAGTAGAGCCCAAGGGCACCTGCTTGCTCCAGGAACATAAAGAGCCTCAAACCATTCCATCAGGTCATGAGAATGAGGTCTATAACTGTTACTGGTATTTAGAGATGACTACAAGAGTATGCTCAAAGGTTTATTTTGTTTTGAGAAGCTGAACCAAAAAGTCAGATACTCTTCTTGGGTTTGATGAAGTTTAAGAAGGCAATTATCAACTAATAGTAGATATTAAAATTAAACTTATTTAGTCAAATATAAAGTTTAGATTAAATAAAAATTAAAATAAAATCAATATATTTCTGACATTCTTCTTTAAAACATATATTTTGCTATAACAAATAAAACATTTATTTTGCTATAACAATTCAATGTGTTTAAAAATAACCCTAGATTCAGGGTGGCAAGGTAGTACATGAGTTAAGGCACTTGCCTTGTCCATAGCCAAACTAGGTTTCATCCCTGACATTGTATATGATCCCCAAAGTCCCACCAGGAGTGATCCTTGAGCACAGAATCAGGAGTAAGTGCTGAGCACAGCAAAGTGCGAGCCAAAAAAAAAAAATAAAAAAAAAAAGTTAGATTGACCAGCTTCAGAGTTAAGTAATTTTGTTCTACTACTTTTATCACTATCACTATCTTCCCGTTCACCATCAATTTGCTCGAGCGGGCTCCAGTAACACCCACAACTCCATATGTCCTGGCTCATGCTAGTAGAGCCCAAGGGCATCTGCTCGCTCCAGGAACATAAAGAGCCTCAAACCATTATATTAGGTCATGGGAATGACCTAACATAATTGTTACTGGTGTTTCATCGCTGACATTGTATATGATCAAATATACAAATCAAATATGACACGGGCAGCTTGCCAGGCTTGCCTTGTGGGTGACATACTCTTGTAGTCACCTCTAAATACAGCATTTATTGATGAACTGTGCAGCCAGCAGTGGCAGCGTGACCCGGGCAGAGATAGACTCATCTGCTGGGTGGAGTTCTGACAAGAGGGAGTCGGATGTGGAAAATGGCAGCCCTCATGGAGTGGGGGGTCATCTGGCTTGTTGTGAGGCTCTGCAGGAGTGGCAGGCCAGGGCTAGAACCCGCTATCCCTCCTGGGCGCCTCGTGAGCATCTGGGCACAGGGAGAGCCGGTAGCAACTCTACCCCATGTCTGTGAGTCTCTGGATCAGCATACCTGGGCCGGATTGAAAAAAAAAACTGCTGCAGGGTAGGTCTCGATGATCCAGGCTGTGATAGGCTCTTCTGCTGGATGGAATTCTGATGAGAGGGAGGTCGGATGTGGAAAATGGCGGCCCTCATGGAGTGGGGGTCATCTGGCTTGTTGCAAGGCTCTGCTGGAGTGGCGGGCCAGGGGCTAGAACCTGCCATCCCTCTCGGGTGCCTCGTGGGCGGCAGGGCACAGGGAGAGCTGGTAGCAGCTCTGCCCCATGTCTGTGAGTCTCTGGATCAGCATACCTGGGCCAGATTAAAAAAAAAAACTGCTGCAAATATATTATTAAATCAGTTACTTTGATGAAGAAACTGAGTTTCAGAGAGGTTAAAATGATTGCCCAAGACCATGTCTGGCAAATGTAGTCAGGTTAAGATTAAATGGTTGCCTGAAACCACATCCAGCATGTACTGTCAGGTTAAACTCAAATCCTTTAAATAATAAAAATTAAAGGTCTTTAAGTAGGACTACATATGTGCATATTTTATTCATTTCTCTGAAGGAAGGAAATGAAAATGGGTTATTTCTTGGTTTTAATTCCCACATCTATGAAAGTAGAATTTGTAATATACTAATAATCAAATTAAAACTTTCTGTATATTTTTATAGTTTATAAATTTGTCTAGTTTTCATACTGCAAATATCAGTCATATTCAATACTATGCAATCAGGTTAAAAAGGGAGGAAAAGGGAATGAAATGTGTATTTCCTCTTGCATTGAATTCTCTACATCTGCTGGGAAGTAACACCATTTCTATGTTTATTGCTTTCCTGAGGAAAATGTTATTCATTCTGTCCATTACTTTTTCTTCTATCTTCTCCTGCTGTCCTTGCTGAATTACATTAAATCAGACAAGTCCTTGATAAAAAGGTCAGAGCAATATATAACCAAGCCCTTGTCGCATTTTCTGCAGTTAATTTGTGGATGTTTGCCTCCTACAAGGAGGAGCAGCTTCTATGTGCTGGTAAGAATTACATTTCACTGTTTCAACACTAGCTGCTGATTCTTCGTCTTTTGCCTGGTTTTGAATGAGCACTCTTGGTTGCATTCTGACCGTGCTGTTTTGGCTATGATCAGACCCTTGGGCATAGTTGTCTTTACGAAGCTTATTTTTTTCTAAAGACTTTTACCTCTTCTTCTTGAGAGTGATCATGGATGAGCATTCTTGATTGACCACTGTAAGGAAGTCATTTCTGTCTCTGCTGTCACCTAGGTACCTATTACCAGCTCACTGTAGAAGCTGCTCTCTCCACCCATCAATGCACATTACCAATTTCCCTCTCCACACTGTTCAATTACTTGCTCACATGCTGCATTCAGCAATTTGTTCACGATATCTGCTTGGCAGGGTGGATAACTTCTGATCTACATGACTGAGTCACATTACATAATAGATATCCTCGTACATCAGGGAAGTGCAGGACTCTAAATCAGTAGACTACACTTCCCTTGGTGTTCTCTGCTGTGATCTTCTTTTGCTTTGTATATTTAAAGATTTTAGTTAAAAAGTGGTAGATGCTTACTGCAAACAATTCGGGTAATGTGAATCTATCTGTTTGCCTTTGCAGCGCGGCCTGTGCCGGCCCGGTTCGATCCCCGGCATCCCATATGGTCCCACAAGCACCGCCAGGAGTAATTCCTGAGTGCAGAGCCAGGAGTAACCCCTGAGCATTGCCGGGTGTGACCCAAAAAGCAAAAAAAAAAATGTGAATCTATCTCATGGAAAAACACTCAGCTGGCTTTACCCACACCGTGTACCATTTATGTTTAATCTCCGAAATCTCTGATGGGATACATAAACAAGCATTTCTTATTTGCCTTGCTAAAATGGATCATTATGCTATTTCATTGTTGTATACATCTTTTCATGTCTTAGATATTGATTTCCTTCATTCCCCTAGTCTACATTCATACTTGATGCTAGAATATCATTAATGTACTTGCTATTTTACTAATTGAAAATAAAGCGAAGCTCAATTGGCAGAGCATATGCTTATCATCAAGTACTAACCCAAGCACTACTGGGTGTGGCTCTAAGTGATCTTAGGGCTGCAGGATCCAAGCACTCTGGTGCCCAATGAGAGTATACAACCCGTCTGCCCTGTACAATCTGGCCAACAACAGCTGGGGGTGGCACTGGCTCAAAACCCACCCAACAGGGTTGTAGCAATAGTACAGAGGGTAAGTGTTTGCCTAGCATGGTGCTGACCTGGTTAATGTCTGGCATCCAATATGGTCCCCCTGAGCACCATCAGGAATAATTCCATGGGAATTACTAGTATGATGATATACAAATGCCAACAGAGCTTTCGCTTTAAAAAAAACTGAGCTTTGTTTTCAATTAGAAAAATAGCAAGTACATTAATTATATACTAGCACCATGGGAATATGATGGGAATATGTCTCAGAGTTATCCTGTCTATATGTATACACAAATGCACATAAATGTGCATATTATATGCACATATAAATATATGTATATATCAATAGATGTGCTATACATTTTCAATGTTCATAAAAAATGAACTAGTTCCAGAAGCCCCATTCACTCACAATGGAACAAACATCTCCAAACGCAGCAGTTATGTGTACCTAGGCCGAGAACTCAATATGATGAGCGACCTAAAATCTGAGCTGCACAGGAGGAAGAGAGCAGCATGGAATGCATTCAAGAACATCGAAGAAATAGCTAAAAGGACATAGAACCTCCGGCTCCAGGCACATCTCTTCGACTTCACAGTTCTCCCTGCATTAACATACACCTCAGAGACCTGGGCCCTACAAAAGCAGGATGAGAACACTATTTGGGCCTCCCAAAGAGGAATCAAAACAGCTATGCTTGGAATATCACTCCTCATTCAAGCGAGAGAAGGAATCGGAGTTCCAACCTCTGTCGACGATCAAGAGTCAGGGACGCTGTCTAGTTTACCAAGGCATCGAAAATCAGATGGGCTGGACATGTAATGCAGTTTGGAGATGACCGCTGAACTAGATCCATTACTGACTGGATCCCACGGGATGTCAAAAGATCACATGGCCGGGTGCCAGAGCAATAGTCCAGCGGGTGGGGCGTTTGCCTTGCACGTGGCCGGGCCTTGCTGGCCTGGGTTCAATCCCCAGCATCCCATATGGTCCCCTGAGCACCGCCAGGAGTAATTCCTGAGTGCAGAGCCAGGAGTAACCCCTGAGCATTGCTGGGTGTGATCCAAAAAGAAAAAAAGAGATCACGTGGCTGCCCACCTACTAGATGATCGGACTTCTTCATCAAAACCTTGAACGAATGGTTTGAGGCTCTTTATATTCCTGTAGGAAGCAGATGCCATTGGGCTACACTAGCATGTGATATGATCAATTGGAAACGTTACTGGCACATGCTCAAGCAAATCAATGAATAACGGGGTGTCAAGTGATCAAGTGATCAAGGTGATTTATTTTTGCTTTTTGAGTCAAATCCAGAGATTCTCAAGAGTTACTCCTTAATTGGTGCTCAAGAATTACACCTGGTGGTGCTAGTAGGACCCAAACAATGCTGGGGATTAAGCTGGGTGAACCACAAATACCTCTGGTGGTTGAATTTTTTAGGTGCTCTTTTCTTTCATTCACTTATGTATTCACATATAAGAAAAAACTTGAATGGGTTTAAAATTCTAGGACTCTATCCCTTATATTTTGAGGCGTTGTTTTATTTCTTTCTGAAGAATAATATAGGCTTAATGAAATCCTTTCCCTTTTCTTCTTAGAAATAACTTCTCTTCCTTTCTTCCTTTCTTCTTTTTCTAATTTTCGTCTGAATATGCATGAGCATAGTTTATACATTATGATTTTCTTAAACAAATTTAATAAATTCAGTTAAAATGCTTTGTTTAGCTTACGAATTTGATTAGAGGGGCTAGAGAGATAGCACAGCAGCTGGGGCACTTGTCTTGCATGCAACCATCCCAAGTTTAATCCCTGGCGTCCTATATGGTCCCCTGAACACCAACAAGAGTGAACTCTGAGTGCAGAACCAGGAGTAACCCCTGAGCATTGTAGAGTGTGCACCACCCAAAAAATAAAATTTTATTTTAGGCCAGAGATATAGTATAGAGTCTAAGATACTGACATTGCTCTGTTTCCTTCTTTAATTTCTTCCTTTATTGATTTGCATGTGTCTGACCCTGTTTTGATCCCTATAACCTGATGGAGTGACCCCTGAATACACAGTCAGGACTGTGCCTTATGATCCCAAACTCTTTTAAAAAATGATTCAAATTTATGTTTGATTGTGGCTTTGTATTTTCTTTCTTTCTTTTTTTTTTTAAAGTTCCAAAAGACTTTTACTCATACCAGTTCTGGTACTACAATCCAAGGACAAGAAAATCCCAACTTCCAGTTCTTAGCTGAACCCAGGCCACATGCTCAGGCCAGGATCCTTACGCCAAGATGGCCACTGCACCTGGAACCATGTGCTTGGACCCATACAGGCAGAAAGGAATCTAAACTGCAGAGAGTCTACCAGACAGAGAGCAGAGCCCTCAGAGACAGCTAAAGAAAGAAGGCTGCTTCTTTTTTATATCCCTATTGGCCTGACCCGTGAGTCTTAGTCATGGCCAATTCAATCAGGTTTGGGTTCACTTCCCCAAGTGAGTACACTGGACCCCAGCCATTGAAATGTAAATTTGCCAGAGCATGGTCCTGTCTAGAGTTCACCTGCAGGCACTTTGTAGAGATGGGGAAAGGGTACCTGAGATTATTTATATCTCAAAATTAATACAAAAGACATACATCTATACCATGGATATTCTATAGCCAGATTATGTATTTCTTCAAACTTCCACAAGATCCTCATATTCAGGGTTGTTCTAGGTACTAGCCTTTATTTGTTTTTAGCCCAGATATTTAACTTTATTATTTTTATATTAAACATTTTATTATACTACCGTGAGATATACAATTACAACGTTGTTCATGTTTAGAGGTTTTGGTCACATAGTGTTCCAGCACCCTGCCCTCCACCAGTGCTAATTTCCTACCACCAATGTTCCCAATTCCCTCCCCCTCCCATAGCCTGCCTAAATGGCAGGTTCTTTATCTCTTTTCTCTCTCCCTCTCTCTCTTTTCCTTCTCTTATACATTGTGGCTTGCACTACATACACTTAGAAGCCACCATGTGCATTTTTTTGCCTGGATTTAATGCTCACTTCTAGGTTGGTATTAGCACTTTCGACATTTATTCACACATGTTCCCTTCTCTGTCGTACATAACCTCTGACTCCCACAGGTTTGCAGTAATTTCCACTTTTGGTAAGACCACATGATATATTTATGTCATGAAAATAAATGCAGTCATTCTATATCTCTCTCTTTCCTTCTGACTAACTTCACTCAACATGATCCTTTCCATGTCCATCCATTTATAGGCAAATTTCATAACTTCATTATTCCTAACAGCTACATAGTATTCCATTGTGTAGATGTACCAAGTTTCTTTATCCAGTCATCAGTTCTTGGGCATACTGGTTGTTTCCAGGTTCTGGCTATTGTGAATAGTGCTGCTATGAAAATAAAAGTACAGATTGTGTTTCCACTGTGTGTTTTTGGCTTCCCAGGGTATATTCCCAGGAGTGGTATGGCTGGGTCAAAAGGGAGCTCAATTTCTAGTCTTTGGAGGAATGTCCATATTGTTTTCCAGAAAGGTTATACAAGTCGACATTCCCACCAACAATGTATGAGAATCCCCTTTTCCCAGCACTTGTTGCTTTTACCCTTTTGGATATGGGCCAGTCTCTGTGGTGTGAGGTGATATCTCATTGTTGTTTTGATTTGCATCTCTCTGATGATTAGTGATGGTGAGCTTTTTTTTTCATATGCCTTTTGTCCATTCGAATTTCTTCCTTGTCAAAGTTTCTGTTCATCTCTTCTCCCCATTTTTTAATGGAGTTGGCTGTTTTCTTCTTATATAGCTGTACCAGTGCCTGATATATCCTGGATATTAACCCCTTATCAGATGGCTATTGGGTGAATATTCTTTCCCATTCTGTGGACTGTCTTTCTATCTTGGTCACTGTTTCTTTCGAGGTACAGAAGCTCTTTAATTTCATGTAGTCCCATATGTTTATCTTTTCTTTTAGTTGCTTTGTTAATGGTGTTTCACCTTTGAAGATGTCTTTAGCTTCAATGTCGTGGAGGGTCTTTCTTATATTTTCTTCATGTCCTTTATGGATTCAGGTCTGATATTGAGATCTTTAATCCATTTTGATCTGATTTTTGTGCAAGGTGTTAGACAGAGGTCCAAATTCATATTTTCACATGTAGCTGCCCAGTTTTCCCAGCACCACTTGTTGAAAAGGCTTTCCTTACTCCAGTTTGGACTCTTTGCACCTTTATCGAAGATTAACTGATCATGTCTTTGAGGGTGGGTGTCAGAATACTCAACTCTATTCCATAGGTCCACAGGTCTGTTTTTATTCCAAAACCATGCTGATTTAATTACTACCGCTTTGTAGTGCAGTTTGAGGTTGGGAAAGGTGATGCTTCCCATTTTCTTTTTCCCAAGGATTGCTTTAGCTATCCTTGGGGGGTTTATTATTCCATATGAATTTCAGGAGTGTTTGGTCAATTTCTTTAAAGAATGTCATGGGCAAAAAAATGGGTAAAATATAATGGCACCTAAAATATTAAAATTTTATAAATATCAAATTATAAAACTTTGTTTATAATTTGATTAAAATAAACTGAATATGGGATTGGAGCAATAGTACATTGTGTAAGGTGTTTTCCTATACATGGTCAACCCAGTTTATATCCCTGTCACCCCATCACGTATTATCATCTATTGTCATTTCAACACTGACAGGAGTGATCCCTTAGCATAGAACCAGAAGTAATTGCTCAGAAACCGAAAAAATTAACTGATGTTGATTTGAAAAAATAATGACATTAAATTGACCATTTACTTCCACATAGTATTGAAGTTCACATTGGACCAGTGATGTAGCTCAGTGCATGCAAGCACGATGCCTAGCATTGCAGAAAATCAAAAGAGAAGAAAAGGGAAAAAAAAGCTCTTGTTGACTTGAGTAATTCTGTTTGACCAACTCCTCTTTTACTCCCACAGCTGCTGCCGCCCGTAGGCTAGTCATTGACAGACATTACAGTGGGGATGTCATTTAGAGCCAGTATAGGCAAAGGAATGAAATGAACACACTTCAGAAGTAGCTTACTTCCAGCTAGCCACTTATTTAACGTTTCTATTTGGATGCCTCACATGATTTTCCAGTCTAAAAGTATTAGAAATGTACCTTGTATCTAAACTCCCCCACTCCACCCCCCATTTTTACAGCTGAATAAATGGAGCTCAGATCAGTTTTTGAGTAGTCGGATAAGCTCTAAGTGTGGAGATCAATCATATTCTGTTTTTGACTCGTGCTCCTGCGCTTCAGGATGCTCCCAATCACATAGGACGTTCCCTGCACACAAATTCCTTGAGTGTGTTGAACTGTGGGTCATGGTATGGCTCAGGCTTTCCATCTTTCCTTTTTCTGTTTTGGCATGATCCCAGCTTTCAAACCCAAACCCTCCCACATACACACAAATGCTCTACCACCAGGTAGCCTCGCTCCCCTGCCTCGCTCTTTCCTCCTGTGCGTGTTGTCTGTGGAGAACTTCCTGACCAATTCAGAGAGGACATGCTTTCCTCTTGTGATTTTGTTCTTTTCCCCCATTGAGTGTAAGTTAGGTTTTAAACTCCATTGAGGACAGATAGCATTGCCATTTTTTCCCCTGTATTTAGTTTATTGGCCAATGAGTAAATACCGAATAAAATAGTGTTCATAGTGTTCAAGGTTCTCCAACCATCTGGAACAGTGTACTGTCTCCAACCCCATGGAATAAAATTTGTATAAAATGAATGAAAAGAACCTTTCATGCTTGAGGACCGTTATTTTTCCACATCTGTACTTCCCTCTCGTCAGAACTCCACCCAGCAGAAGAGCCTATCACCGCCCGGCTCATTGGACCCACCCTGCAGCAGTCTTTTTTCAAGTCTGGCCCAGTATGCTGATCCAGAGACTCACAGACATGGGGCAGACCTGCTACCGGCTCTCCCTGTGCCCAGCCGCTCACGAGGCACCCGGGAGAGATGAAAGGTTCTAGCCCTGGCCCACCACCCCAGCAGAGCCTAACAACAAGCCAGACACCCCCCACTCCATGAGGGTCTCCATTTTCCACATCCGGACCTCCATTTCGTCAGCACTCCACCCAGCAGAAGAGCCTATCACTGACCTGCTTCGCTACCGCAAGAGCAGTATTTTGTTGAAGATCTTAGCAGCTGTGTTCATCAAGGAGATTGGTCTGTAATTTTCCTTCTTTGTGTTGTCTCTCCCTGCTTTGGGTATCAGGGTGATATGTGCCTCGTAGAAGCTGTTTGGGAGTGTTTCTGTTTCTTCTATTTCCTGGAAGTGCTTGAACAGGACAGGCAGTAGGTTCTCCTTTAAGGTTTGGTAGAAATCGCTAGTGAACCCATCTGGACCTGGGCTTTTGTGTTTGGGCAGACTCCTAATTACTGTTTCAATTTCCTCGATGGTGATAGGCTTATTCAGGTATTGGAGGTCTTCTTGTTTCAATTGTGGGAGGTTATAGGACATCAGGAATTTATTCATTTCTTCTAGGTTCTCATGTTTCATGACATACAGATTCTCAAAATAATCTCTGATGATCTTTTGGATTTCTGTCTTGTCTGTTGTGATGTCACCATTTTTATTTCTGATTCTGTTTATTTGGGTTCTCTATTTTCCTGTCCTTACAAGTCTTGCCAGTGGCTTCTCGATCTTGTTTAATTTTTCAAAGAAACAGCTCTTGGTTTCATTAATCTTTCAGATTGTTTTTTTTTTTGTTTGTTTTCCAGCTCATTGATTTCCTCCTTAAGTTTTATTATTTCCTTCTTTCTGCCTGGGTTGGGCTTCTTTTGTTGGCTTTTTCTAGTATTTTCAGCTGTGAGGTCAGGTTATTTATGTGGGCCCTTTCTTTTTTCCTTATGAATGCTTGCAGAGCTATGAACTTTCGTCTTAACACAGCTTTTGCTGTGTCCCACAACTTCTGATTGTTGGTATCTTCATTGTCATTTGTTTCTAGAAATCTTTGGATTTCCTGTTTGATTTCTTCTATGACCCATTTGTTTCTCAGCAGTGTGCTGTTCAGTCTCTAGGTATTTGGTTTGACTCCATGCTTCTGTGTATGGTTAACTACTATTTTCAGTGCGTCATGATCTGAAAAGACAGTTGTCAAAATTTCTATCTTTTTTATTTTGTTAAGGTATGCTTTGTGGCTCAGTATATGTTCTATCTTGTAGAATGTTTCATGTGCACTGGAAAAAAATGTGTATTCAGCTTTGTTGGGATGAAAAGCCCTGTATATATCAACCAGCTCTCTTCCATTTCTTCCTTCAGGTCCAGTATTTCCCTGGTGAGTTTCAGTCTCGTCGATCTATCCATAGTCAATAAGGCAGTGCTGAAGTCTCCAACTATTATTGTGCTACTGTTAATGTCTTCTTTGAAGACTATTAATAGTCATTTTAAGTATTTTGCTGGCCTCTCTTTTGGCGCATATATGTTTAGTAGTGTGATTTCTTCCTGGTATACATACCCCTTAATTATTAAGAAATGGCCTTCATTGCCCCATTTAACCTTTTTCAGCCTGAAGCCTATATTGTCAGATACGAGTATGGCCACACCCACCTTTTTGGAGGAGTTGTTTGCATGGAAGTGGTCTTCCATCCTTTGACTTTGAGTCCGTATTTGCTCTGATTATTCAGATGTGTTTCTTGTAGGCAGCAGATTGTTGGATTCGGTTTTTTAATCCATTTTGCCACCCTGAGTCTCTTAATTTGTGCATTTAGACTGTTGACATTGAGAGAAATTACTGTCATTGGATTTTGTGCCATCATTCTGTTTAAACTTGTTGTGGTTTTGGGTTGTCTTATTTTACAATAGACCCTTTGATCCTTCTTTTTAAAGTTGGTTTTGAGTCCATGAAGTTCCTGAGTTGTTGTTTATCCACCGAAGTTGTGTATCTTTCCTTCACATCTGAAAGTAAGTCTAGCTGGGTCAAGAATTCTTGGTGAGGCCTGCAGTTCATTGAGTCTTTTCATAATATCCCACCATTGTTTTCGGGCTTGGAGTGTTTCATCTGAGAAGTCTGCTGTAAATCTCAGGGATGCTCCTTTGTATGTGATTTCCTTCTTTGATCTTGCTGCTTTCAGTATTCTATCTCTGTCTATTGTTTTTGTCATTTTAATAAGGATGTGTCTTGGATTATTCTTATTGGGGTTTCTTTTAGCTTGTATCCTACGGGCCTCTTGTATCTGGAAGCATGATTTCTTCAGTTCAGGGAACGTCTCAGCGATGATGGCTTTGATAGTATCTTCTTCATCAGAGTTTTCTTCTTGCCCTTCTGGGACCCCAATGATGTGTATGTTTTTTCTTTTGGCTTCATCCCGATTTTCTCTGGTAGTCTGTTTGTTGATTATGAGTCTTTTTTTCTATCTTCTGTTGTTGTCTAAAGAATCTCTGAACCTCATCTTCGAGATCACTAATTCTTTCTTCAGGAGCTGTTACTCTGCTTTGGAGGCCTTCCCCTGTGTTTTTCTGTTCACTTACCTCATTTTTAATATTTGTCATTTCTGCTTGTACTTTAGTCTGAAATTTACTCAATTCTGCTCTCATGTCCTCCTGTATTTTATTGACTTTGTATTCCATTGTTTCTTTGAGTTCCTTGTGAATCTTTAACAGTTCCTTTGGAAATTCCTTTTCAGAGAGGTTCACTTCACTTGATCACTTGAATCCAGTTATTCATCGTTTTTGCTCAAGCGGGGCGCCAGTAACATTTCCATTGGACCCTATCATATGCCAATGTAGCCCAATGGCATATGGTTGATTCAGGAATATGAAGAGCCTCAAACCGTTCCTTCAGGGTCTTGACAAGGAAGTCTGACCATCTTGTAGGTGGGCGGCTACGTGATCTTTTGACATCCCGTGGGATCCAGTCTGTAATGGCTCTAGTCCAGCGGTTGTCTCGAAATCGCATTACATGTCCAGCCCATCTGATTTTCGATGCCTTGGCAAATGAGACAGCATCCCTGATTCTGGAATAGCGACGGAGGTCAGAACTCCGGATTCCTTCTCTCACTTGAGTGAGGCGTGATATTCCAAGCATAGTTCTTTGGATTCCTCTCTGGGAGACCCGAATTGCATTTTTGTCAGAGAGGTTATATAACTCATTGTTATTGCTTGGCTCATCTGCATTAGTGACTTCAATCATAGAGCTTGAAGGAATTCTGTGTTGCTTTACCATAATGACTATCGTAGGTTGAAAATGTGTGTTCTGGGTGACTAGTCAATAGAGTTAGTAGGTGCCTGAATTACTTTGCAGTTAGGTATGTATAGCAAAGAATGTAGGGGCAAATGCTCAGTGGTATCTCAGGTGGATAGATATTACTTCGCATGGATTTGCTTCTCGTGGCGCGGTTTTGAATTTTGGGGTGTCAGTGGGTGGTTCCGTAGTCAGGGGTCGGGGTGGAAGTAGTCTGGCAGAAGATCCGAAGAAGCTGGGTGTGGCTTGGTCCCCTTCTCAAAGTTCCAGCCCTTTAACCTGGAACTGAGTGCCTCGGGAGTGCCCACTGTGGGAACGCACCTAGTGGGGAGAGTGGGGAGCTGCAGGGCATTGGGGCAGAAGTCTTCCAGCAAAAGTGTGACTTTGTATTGTCATCCTAGTTTCTTCATCATTTACAGAAATGTTTTTTGTCCTATGAGTCCTCATTATTTTTATCCTTTTTTCATACTATAGTATTTTACAGAGTTTCCTTACTGAGTTATCAATATCCACTCATTCTGAATTGAAAATATTCATGTAGGTGATCAGACAAATAAACTGGATTATTTTAACTACTTAACTATCTTTGGTTATTGATTAATTAAATCTGCTAAAGTCAGAGGTACATAAACATAGCCTGACATTACAGCCCTAAAGTAGTTCAGCTCCCATTATTGCTAACAAAAGACTGCCACAAAATAGAAGACATAGTCTGGTGTTCTGGTCCCACAAAAGCTCTGTTCTCGGGTTTCTTCCAGCCAGTAGTTATTTACCAAATGTGAATACACACTCATGCATGAAAACTATAGTTATCATTCCTTCTCTTCTCACTGTATTTGCCAGAAATCAGGTACATAATGATCACTAATACATCAGATGAAATCAGTAACACCTGGCTACATCAGATATATTTTAAAAAGTTTTATTCAGGTTTGAAATCTTGATTTTTCTGATTTGAGTAACTTCTATTCAGGTTTGTAAAAACAGCAGTGGTTTACCATATCTATATTCTTCGTTCTTTCTATATTATGATATCTTTAACGTTATATCTCATTATGTGTACTTCAAAAACACCATCCAGAAGCAAGTTATTTCACTGTAAAGAAACATTAAAATCCAAGAATACTATTCACTGATATTGCCCACATGACATAAAATGAAAGTAGCATGTTCAAGATGTTGGATCCATTGTTTTTATGTACAAAAATAATTGGAGTGGATAGTTTCCAAGGCCTTTTATAGCTCTGATATTCTGTAAATTCTAAAATCTATTTGTTCAGCAGATTTTAAATATAACTAGAACCCTACCATAATTGAGCCAGCTTTTCCTCTTTGCTGTGCAATGTGAAATGAGAGGGAAAGAATAGAATAGGAACAGTTCAATGAGCATGGAACATGTTGTTAATAGATGCACCATGCTATATATATGTATATATATGTGTATATGTATATATATATACATATATATATTACATGGATGTAAGCTATCTTATAAATAAAAATTCTTTGGTTGAATTTCAGTCTCTACATTTGTTGATATGTATAATTAATTAACCTCTTGGATCCATTTTTCTCCATTTGTAAAATGTACAAAATGCCTTTATCAGTTATCAAAGTGTGAGTTCTCAGACCTACAGCATTGAGTCCAATGGCTAACACACCTAAGTGGTCAGTACAACAGTCAGTTATTTATACGATATAGAAACACTCATTTGAAAGGACAATTGCACTACTATGTTCATAACAACATTACCAAAGTAAGAAATTAACCTAAATGTTTGTTGTTATTTAAATCTGTGGTATATGTAATGAGATAGATAGGTAAGCTGTGATATCTGTGTGTAATCATATATGTGCATGTGTATGCATATATTTATGTGTTTAAATGGAATTTTCTCCCCCCAGCGGGAGAAAAGGCTGCAAAGTTTAAGAAGAGAACTCCCAGAACGACCACCAACTGGGAACTCTTTAGCACCATTGCGGCAACATGGGAAGATACCATCATTGATGACATCGATGAAGAATACAACCGACTGGTTCAGCACCTCCATGATTGTGCGAAGAATGCCGAGAGAGAGAAAAACACAAAAGGACGCTTGTCTTCAGAAACTCTCGAGCTCATTCGCCAACGTGGCAAGGCGCGAGCCTCAGGAGACCAAATGCTAACGTCCAAGCTTGCTAAACAGTGCAGAGAAGCGATAAAAGCAGACCTCAAAGACAGAAGAGCAGAAATACTGGAAGATGCAGCAGAAGCCGGGAAAAGTATTCGCACTGCCCGCCTGTCCTTCGCCAACTATAAGACCAAGATGACTGCCCTCCGACGCCCTGATGGATCTATCACATCTTCCAGAAAGGCAATGGAGAAGATTATCCAGGACTTCTACTCAAATCTTTTTGATAGCCACATCCACCTGCCCACATACCAAATTCCACAGGATGGATACGTCATTCCCAACGTTCTCCCTTCTGAAATAAGACATGCCATCTCATCGGTAAAGAAGGGAACAGCACCAGGCCCAGACAAAGTCAGACCCGAACATCTGAAGAATCTGCCATCGGTGCTCATCAATACACTAGCTCGGCTCTTCACACGCTACCTGTCCGAATGCAAGGTGCCCTCCCAATGGAAAACCAGCAGGACAGTTCTACTGTTCAAGAAGGGAGACATTCATGACATCGGCAACTATCGCCCCATCTGCCTGTTGTCTGTCATCTACAAGCTGTTTACACGAGTCATCCTGAACAGGATTAGCAGAACACTAGATGAAGGTCAACCATGCGAGCAAGCAGGTTTCCGGAAAGGATTCAGCACAATCGACCATATCCACACAGTAACCAAGCTCATTGAGGTTTGTAGGGAGTACAAGATGCCGCTCTGTCTCACGTTCATTGATTTACAGAAAGCCTTTGATTCTGTGGAAACTGAAGCAGTCATCGAAGCCCTAGTCAAACAGGGTGTTCAAACCCAATACATCAAGATCCTTCGTGAGCTGTATTATGGATTCACCACCAGGATCTCACCATTCTACAAAGAAGTGATCATTGATGTCAAAAGAGGGGTTCGACAGGGTGATACCATCTCACCAAAACTCTTCAGTGCCACCCTCGAGAACATCATGAGACAATTAGAATGGGAAGGAATGGGAGTGAAGATAGATGGTCGGCAACTACACCACCTCCGCTTCGCTGATGACATCGTTCTAATAACACCAAACATTAGCCAAGCGGCACAAATGCTGGCTGACTTTGACCGAGAATGTGGAAAGGTAGGTCTACAGCTGAATCTGAAGAAAACTATGTTCATGAGAAATGAACTAGTTCCAGAGGCCCCATTCTCTCTCAATGGAACAAACATCTCTGAATGCAGCAGTTATGTGTACCTAGGTCGAGAAGTCAACATGATGAATGACCTAAAACCTGAGCTGTGCAGGAGGAAGAGAGCGGCATGGAATGCCTTCAAAGGCATCGAAGAAATAGCTAAAAGGACAAAGAACCTCCGGCTCCGGGCACATCTCTTCGACTCCACCGTTCTCCCTGCATTAACATACGCCTCAGAGACCTGGGCCCTACGAAAGCAGGATGAGAATGCTATTCGGGTCTCCCAGAGAGGCATCGAAAGAGCTATGCTTGGAATATCACGTCTCACTCAAGTGAGAGAAGGAATCCGGAGTTCTGACCTCCGTCGCTATTCCAGAATCAGGGGCGCTGTCTCGTTTGCCAAGGCATCGAAAATCAGATGGGCTGGACATGTAATGCGATTTGGAGACAACCGCTGGACTAGAGCCGTTACCGACTGGATCCCACGGGATGTCAAAAGATCACGTGGCCGCCCACCTACAAGATGGTCAGACTTCCTTGTTAAGACCCTGAAGGAACAGTTTGAGGCTCTTCATATTCCTGAATCAACCAGATGCCATTGGGCTACATTGGCACGTGATAGGGTCCAATGGAAATGTTACTGGCGCCCGCTCGAGAAAATCGATGAGTAACGGGATTCAAGTGATTCAAGTGATTAAATGGAATATTATTTTGCCATTGAAAAAGATGAAAGTGTGAAAAAAAGAGATATAGGGGGACCCAATTTATCCTGGCCACCTAAGTATGATGGTCCCCAGAGTATCACTTGGTACAGCCTTGGAGCTTTCCGAGCACCTTCTAAGTAGCTTGGAAAATTCCTGGTATGTCAGGGTTCCGTCAAGCCTGTATTCTTGGGCCCTTACATTAAACTATCAGCACAATTGACTTAGAATATCTGGGCAGGTTTCCCTGAAACCCTGAACACCTCTTGCCCCCACCCCAATGGGGAACAAGTCTTATAGACAAAATGATGAAACATGGAATGATTATGTTAAGTGAAATAAGTGAGAGACAGTTGTTGGGTGTTTTCACTCTTGTGGAATATCAATAACAAAAGCAAGTTGGCAAAAACTAACAAGTTTTTTCCGTTTAATGGGAGCTGTGGTGGTTTTTCATGGGAATGAGGGTGGTGAGAGGAGGATTCAGCAGAGGAATCCTTTTGGTGATGCTATGGCACTCGGTGTATGTGGTGAAATTTACATATCAAGGGTTAAAATGTAGCTGGAATTCTAACATTCCCTTATCATTGTGGCTCGACCAAAAAATCAATAAAAAAGAATAGTTATAGTTATTATTACTGAAAATTCCTTTAAACATATATTTAGTAACTTCACAATGATGAGCAAAAACAAGGAAGAAGCTGGAGCTAGATACATGAAGAAATAAGATGGGAAATCAAGCAAAGAAGAGCTGGTAGGGAGCATTTCTATAGCATTCTCTGAGAATCCAAATAGCAGGGGGATGCTGGAGTCCCCAACAATAAGGAAAGGACTAATTCCCTTTTATTTCAAGGGCTGGAAGCAGATGGACAGAATACACAAATTCAGCACAGTTCCAAAGAATTTTACTTATTACCAAGAATTAAACTCTAATACAATCCAAAGTCAGGAGAATTCCAAAACTCCAATTTACGGCTGGACACAGACCATGTGTTCATGTCAGGATCCAAAACCAACATGGAGCCCTCCTCTCCAAAAGACAAGTTTTCTTACTCTAAAGTCACAAAAATAAACCCCAAGCAAGGCCTAAGAAGGAAGGATCTTTGCAAAGACAAAATACAGTGCTCATTCTATATCTGTCCTAATCCAGCCTGTTCTTGGGCACTCTGGTTGTTTCCAGGTTCTGGCTATTGTGAATAGTGCTGCTATGAACATAGAAGTGAAGATGGCATTTCTACTGTGTGTTTTGGCTTCCCAGGGTATATTTCCAGGAGTGGTATTGCTGGGTCAAAATAGGAGTTCAATTTCTAGTCTTTGGAGGAATGTCCATATTGTTTTACAAAAAGGCTGTACCAGTTGACATTCCCACCAACAATGGATGAGAGTCCCCTTCTCCCTACATCAACGCCAGCATTTGTTGTTCTTGCTCTTTCAGATGTGTGCCAGTCTCTGTGGTGTGAGATATCTCATTGTTGTTTTGATTTGTATCTCTCTGATGATCAGTGATGATGAGCATTTTTTTTTAACGCCTTTTCACCATTTGAATTTCTTCTTTTTGGAAGTTTCTTTTCATTTCCTCTCCCCATTTTTGATGGAATTGCCAGTTTCTTCCTGTAAACTTATATCAGTGCCAAATATATCCTAGATATTAACCCCTTATCAGATGAGTAGTGAGTGAATATTCCTTCCCACTTTTTGGAATGTTTTTGTATCTTGGTCACTGTTTCTTTTGAGGTGAAGCTTTTTAGTTCATAACTGAATTTATTTGAGGGATATAAAAAAATGGCATGATACCAATATGTAAGACAAGGCAAAATGTGGATTGGAGGTCTTGTCAGTGATGGAATCTATTGCAAGTGTGTGGGAGTCAGAGGCTAGGTAGGACAAGGAAAGGATCAGTGTGCTAATAATCATTGGAAATGACAGTGCCAGCCTAGAACTGAGCATTGAATATAGGCAAAGGGATATACATGATAACCTCTAAATGTATGTATTTCAAACTACAGTGTGTGAGAGAAGGAAGAGAGAGACAGAGAGACAGAGAGAGAGAGAAAGAGAAGCAGGCAAGATGCCTGCCATAGAGGCAGGCTGAGGGAGGGGGAAGGAATCAGGGGACATTGGTGGTGGGAAATGGGCACTGGTGGGGGATGGGTGCTGGTACACTGTATAACTGAAACCCAAACATGAACATCTTTGTAACTGTATGTCTCATGGTGGTATAATGAAAATAAAAAACCTTGGAAAAAATAAAATAAATTTATATAGCAAAAACCTAAATAAATAAAAATTTGAAAACAAAGAATAAAAACAAATCAAAAACAAAAAACAGCAGTCATATGCAAATCTCCCAGGTAAATACACTTAGCCTGTGTCTAAACAAATGCTAATTGCCAGGGCTGAGTCCCCACCTCTTAGGATCCTAGGCAAGGAACTTATGGAGATGGAGGAATTACACCTAAGGACAAAAGATATCTCAGGATTTAATACATGGGTAAATACATGGGTAAATAGCATATTATTTTTGACCATGATCATCATATGGTTTGAGGCTCTTCATATTCCTGAATCAACCAGATGCCATTGGGCTACATTGGCACGTGATAGGGTTCAATGGAAATGTTACTGGCGCCTGCTCGAGCAAATCGATGAATAACAGGATTCAAGTGTTCAAGTGATCAAGTGATCATCATATAGCTAGTTATATTTCTCCAAATGCTCACAAGGTCCTTTTCTCAATTCTGGAGTAATATCAGTGTACTCTGCTCTCTGTATAACTGAGAGTCATGTTCACTTGCCTGGGGCAAACTTAACATGCCTCCCTCCTTGACCTCAGCAGAGCTCATTTTAATGGTGGGTCCAATACCACAACCAGGGTAACTCCTGGTAAATATTAAATCTGTCCCTCATGAGGCCCTTGGGTGTTATGAGAGAAATACTCATACCAGCTAGCATATATTCATGATAAAATATAATGCTGTTCAAGGAGTTATAAAAATCAAACTGCCTTTTCCAACCCTGCGCCTAGTCTCCTATTGTGATTTGCATAAGAGAGATCTGATAAACATAAGTAATTGGCCTCCAGACAATGCAAATGGCTCTGAGTTAGCAGAAATCTAGAGTTCCAGAGCCAGCTATTGTGGCATCTGCCAACACCAAAAGTTGGTGGCTTGGTAGAGTAGGGAGTGAGAGAGATAGCGTAAAGAAATTAGTGTTTTCATCTCCTTTGCTTCTACCTAATTCCCTACCTCAAGCCCTCAGAAAATGCCTATTTTGGGTCAGGATTGGTAAAGTCGGCTTTGAGCACCTACACTGCATGGTCACTCAGGTTAGACCAAGACAGCCATGGAGCTGCTCCTAAATCCCACTCATTCAGCCAGATGATCCCTGTCACTCAATTCCTCAGAAAGTCGTGGACTCAGGCTGGAGCAAGAAATTGCTCTTTCCAGGAAAGAAAGTCAGTTCTTAATTCTCAGTGAAGGCATTCCAGGTCTGTTGCTGGTGTCAAAGAATTTCAGAAAGAGGCAAGATAGTTTTTATCATAATTTATTTAAAGGAGTAAGAAAGAAAACGATATATGTTCAAGAGAGAACACAGCTATTCCATAAAGGAGAAAAAGCCCCAGCAAAAAAAGAGAGAAGCATATTCAAGGGGTTTGAAAGTTCAGGTACAGAATGGCTTTCTGGGGAGGGGGTGGGACTCTACACAGAACTACTAATGGCTTTTTTCCTGGAGTTCTCTGCATATGGAAAAATTAATCTGAGCATCATCATAGGGAAAATCTTGCACTGTAGATGTCTTTTTTTCTGAATCTTATTTTATTAAAGCACCATGAACTACAAGGAAAGTCATAGTTGGATTTTTGATATACAATGAGCCATCACCAGTCCCTCCACCAGCATTTGCAGATTTCAGCCTCTCCTACCAACCCCAGCCCCAGTGTGCCATGTTAATGTCCTTTCGTAATCTCATCACAACCTTTAGAATCGCCTCTAGAATCTCCTTTTCTTAGAGGCACATGCTTCTCTGGGTGGGGCTTCTGATTATTGCGGATTCTCCAAAAAGCTCAAGATTTGCATCTCAAGGACTTCATAGTCTTCGTATTTATGGGGTATTTCAGGGTGGGCCCCTCTTACTTATCTGCTTGCAACAATCCTGTAATGAGTATAGTGAGTGGGAGAAGTGACTCCCACCATAAGGTGGGCTTCCTGGTGGTTCATGAATTATATTGCAGGTTACCTGGCATCAGGTTATCTTGCCCTGTAGCAAGAAGCTTGTGTGAAGTTGGGTGCAAGGAAGGTTGCCTCAAAAAAGAGTGCTTCTTCTTTCTGTTTAACCTACCTCAGTGGTAATGGTAGCTACCACTGTGGTTACTTGTGCCTTTGTTTCATCCATGGTTTCGAGGTTGTTTAGTATTTTTTAAACTTTTTTTGGGGAGTCACACCTGGCAATCTCAGGGGTTACTCCTGGCTCTTCGCTCAGTAATTACTCCTGGCAGTGCTCTGGGACTGTATGGGATGCCTGAGATTTAACCCAGTCAGCCGTGTGCAAGGCAAACACCCTACCCTCTGTGCTATTGCTCCAGCCCCTATTTAGTATTTTTAAGAATGAAAACATTGAGTAATAAAAATATTCAGACTCAGAGTTAGAAAATAGAAAAGTTTACTGGAAAATAAGAAGAGGAAGAAACTCCCTTACAATAGAAGAACTTAATATAGAAATAAGTGAACTATGGCTCAGTTTATGGTTTTTTAATAGAAAAACTGGGTCTTTGTGTTGTTTCTTTAATGACAAGAATAGTTCAGAGAATACAGGGTTCTTACAGAGTGATCTGTATGGTAGATATCCTTTGGCTTATGTAATTGGCCTTAGAGCTCATCCATCATCTCTTAGGTTCCCTGTACATCTGCCTAAGGTCTGGGGCAAATCTGAGGCAGAATTTATGATATTAACATCTTGCTTATCAAGAGGAGCCTAGGAATTGGAAGGAATGTTAAAATGTAAGATGGGAACAATCGAAATGGGTCTGCACATGGCAGCTGGCGAGGGGAACAGAGGCTTCCTTTTTTAGTAGAGCCTGGGTGGTTTAGGGTTGGGAAGTTCACTGTGAGCACCGAAATGACAGGGCTTGGACACTGCTAAAATCCCACCAGCCCCACTGGACAGCTCTCAAGCTTTGCATGAAAGTCACTTGACATCAATCACAAGGGACTGGTAGCTACCACTCGCATTCATGCAAACTCTGAATTCCCAGATAGAGATAAAGAATCTGTTCACTAAAGGAGGAAAACAGACAGTGTTATTCTTGACCAGGTTTGGCCTTTGGGGAGGAGTGAAACAATTATTAATGTAAAACAGTTTTGTTTTGAAAAAATGCAAGGAGGGCGAGAGGAAGTATGTAAGAGAGCAAGAGAGGAGAGAAACGAAATGAAGGGCGAGAGGAACAGAAGGAGAGAGGGAGAAAGAGCAGGAGGGGAGAGCTGATTGTGGTGCAGGCAGCAGAGAATATGTGCAGGCTGCCTTTACAAAAGAGATTTTAGACTGCTATCTGGTACTTTGTTACTAGAGTGTAGCCAAAGGAAATTGTCTTGGATTTGTGATGTGATCTTTTTTCATAATCTTCATAGAGCTTATGTTCTTCTTGGACCTTCCTTGCTGAGAGGCCCCCCTCTTCTTTGATTCCAGTTTGCTAAGAGTTTGCTGTGCCTCAGTTTCTGCATCTGGGAGAGTCCCTATGCCTTCAGGGCTTATGCTTTAGCAACTTCTGCAAAACCCATTTTGGTATTATTTCTTCTTAAAAGTACCATGACCACATGACCCTCCTTATCTGGCTGCTTCAATAGCAAAATCTATACAAGAGAAAAAAAGGATTAAATACTGTGCCCCACAAACAAGGGACACATGAGAGTTTGAATTGTCTTTCCCATAGAAGAGTCCTTGGTTATGACATGATATTATACCTGGAAACCCTGAAACTCTCTACCAAGAGGCTCCTAGAAATAATACATTCCTATAGTAGAGTGGCAGGGTACAAAATCAATACCCAAAAGTCAATGGCCTTCCTATATGCCAACAGTGAAAGAGAAGAAAGGGACATTAAAGAAACTATCCCATTCACAATAGTGCACTGAAAATCAAATACCTAGGAATCAGTTTGACAAATAATGTAAAGGATCTCTACAAAGAAAACTACAAAACGTTACCTCAGGAAATAAAAGAAGACCTGAAGAAATGGAGACACATTCCTTCTCATGGTGCTCATGGACTGGAAGGATTAACATTATCAAAATGGTAATGGTCCCTAGAGCTTTATACAGATTCAATGCGGTCCCTAAAAAGATACCCATGATGTTCTTCAAAGAAATTGAACAAACACTCCTGAAATTTGTATGGGATAATAAACCCCCACGAATAGCTAAAGCAATCCTTGGGAAAAAGAAGATGGGAGGTATCACTTTCCCCAACCTCAAGCTCTACTACAGAGCAGTTGTAATTAAGACAGTGTGGTAGTGGTATAGAGACAGACCTGTAGACCTATGGAATAGAACTGAATATCCTGAAACACACTCTCAAATATACAACCACTTAATCTTCAATAAAGGAGCAAAAAATCTTAAGTGGAGCAAAGAAAGCCTCTTCAACAAACAGTGCTGGGAAAACTGGGCAGCTACATGTAAAAAATGAACTTAGACTTCCTTTTAACACCATGCACAAAAGTCAGATCAAAATGGATTCTAGATCTCAACATCAGACCATGAATCTATAAGGTACATTGAAGAAAACAAAGGAGAAACGCTCTACGACATCAAAACTAAAAGTATCTTTTTTTT
>JAJIBD010027434.1:0-13121 GCA_021461705.1 Cryptotis parvus
ATAATATTATACCTGGAAAACTTGAAACTCTCTACCAAGAGGCTCCTAGAAATAATACATTCCTATAGCAGAGTAGCAGGGTACAAAATCAATACCCAAAAGTCAATGGCCTTCCTATATGCAAACAGTGAAAGAGAAGAAAGGGACATTAAAGAAACTATCCCATTCACAATTGTGTCACAGAAAATCAAATACCTAGGAATCAGTTTGATAAAGAATGTAAAGGATCTCTACAAAGAAAACTACAAAACGTTACTTCAGGAAATAAAAGAAGACCTGAGGAAATGGAGACATATTCCCTGCTCATGGATCGGAAGGATTAACATTATCAAAATGGTAATACTCCCTAGAGTTTTATACAGATTCAATGCGGTCCCTGTAAAGATAACCATGATGTTCTTCAAAGAAATTGAACAAACACTCCTGAAATTTGTATGGAATAATAAAACTCCACGAATAGCTAAAGCAATCCTTGGGAAAAAGAAGATGGGAGGTATCCACTTTCCCCAACCTCAAGCTCTACTACAGAGCAGTTGTAATTAAGACAGTGTGGTATTGGTATAGAGACAGACCTGTAGACCTATGGAATAGAACTGAGTATCCTGAAACACATTCTCAAATATACAACCACTTAATCTTCGATAAAGGAGCAAAAAATATTAAGTGGAGCAAAGAAAGCCTCTTCAACAAATGGTGCTGGGAAAACTGGGCAGCTACATGTAAAAAAATGAACTTAGACCTCCTTCTAACACCATGCACAAAAGTCAGATCAAAATGGATTCTAGATCTCAACATCAGACATGAATCTATAAGGTACATTGAAGAAAACATGGGGAGAAACACTCTACAACATCGAAATAAAAAAAGTATCTTTAAAGACGACACACCACTGACCAAGCAAATGGAAGCAAAGATAAACAAATGGGATTATATGGCTCCCAAAGTTCCCCTATCCCTGCCAGCCTGCGCGGGTCGTCAGCTTCGGGTCATCTATCGCTGACACTGTAAACCGAGATGCTCGTGCAGCCAGGAAATCCGGGGTGGCTAACAGTGAGGGGGAGTCCCACGGCTAGAGATACATTGATCAGAATCAGAGATGAAATAGAAGGAACGATTAAGTGCTCCATGTAGTAGCTGCTCAATAAACCCTTCAGCAAGAAGAATAGAAGGAATTCTGCAAAATCATCATTAGCACAACTAGTGGGGCTTGGTTTCTCTTTGAGAAGACACTAATGGACATCCGGAAATGACGGCGATGGAAGAGGCCGAGGCCCAGCTCTCGGAGCATGCTGGCCAGCATGTTCCCGGGCGAGCGAGCTCGTTGAGAATGACCAGCTGGCTTTAGCTGAACTGAAGGACGGGGTTGAAAAGAAGACAATGGAAGGGCGATCTTCGAAAGTTTACTTTACGATCAATATGAACCTGGAAATAGCCGCAGAAGCTATGGCGGTGTTTTCTCTGGCCTGTATCCTTCCCTTTAAATATCCTATAGTACTGCCCGAAATCACCGCCAGATCCAAGTACTAAGCAGATCCCAGCAGACTCAGCTCAACTCAGACCTGACCGCCTACCTGCAAACAAATTGTCTGGGGGATGTGTGTATCCTGAACGCCACGGATTGGGTTCGAGAACATGGCTCTGGCTACGCCAGCAGAGACGCCACCCCCCCGGCCCGGTCCCGGGAAGCACAGCGCAGCCCGGAGACCTGGTTCTCACAAGACTGTGGATCTACAGCCATCACATCTACAACAAATGCAAAAGAAAGAACATCCTCGAGTGGGCCAGAGAGCTTTCCCTCTCTGGGTTTAGCATGCCTGGGAAACCCAGCGTCGTTTGTGTAGAGGGCCCACAAAGTGCCTGTGAAGAATTCTGGTCAAGGCTCAGAAAATTAAACTGGAAGAGAATTTTAATTCGCCATCGAGAAGATATTCCTTTGGATGGTGCAAATGCTGAAGTGGAAAGACAAAGAAAATTTTCAGGTTTTGAAGAAAAAGTGTCCAGTGTTAATGGAGCCAGAGGGAACCACATGGATTTTGGTCAGCTCTACCAGTTTTTGAGTGCCAGCAGGTGCGGAGAGGTTTTCCAGATGCTCTTTGGGTTGGAAGGATAGTGACCCAGAGAAGAGCCCTTGGAAGCTTTTCACCTCTGGTTCCCCCACCCCAGCACATTTCTCCAAAGGTGTTTACTTTAATCCCCTTCAGCACTGTGCCGGAATGTGGGGTGAGAGGACTGGTGTAGCAGAACGCTTGTGCTGCATTTGGAAAGAGTTTCAGTATCAGGACTAGAAGGACTGATATTTCAATCAGAACCTTAAGAACTGTCGGTGGTGGGGCCATAGCCATAGTACAGCAGGGAGAGCGTTTGCCTTGCCCGCGGCTGACCCAGCTTCAATCCCCCGAATGCCCTCTTGTCTCCCGAGCACCGCCAGGAGTGATTCCTCAGTGCAGAGCCAGGAGTAGCCCCTGAGCATCACCAGGTGTGACCCCAAAAAGCCAAAAAATAAAAAATACATATTGGTGAAAAAAATGGGATTATATAAAACTAAAAAGCTTCTGCACCTCAAAAGAAACGGTGACCAAGATACAAAGACAATCCACAGAGTGGGAAAGGATATTCACCCAATACCCATCTGACAAGGGGTTAATATCCAGGATATATCAGGCACTGGTAGCACTCCACAAGAAAAAAAACAGCCAACCCCATCAAAAAATGGGGAGAAGAAATGAACAGAAGCTTCCAAAAAAGAAGAAATTCGAATGGCCAAAAGGCATATGAAAAAGTGCTCTTCATCTTTAATCATCAGGGAGATGCAAATCAAAACAGCAATGAGGTACCATCTCACACCACAGAGACTGGCACACATCCAAAACAGCAAGAACAACCGGTGCTGGCGTGGATGTGGGGAAAAAGGGACTCTCATCTTCTGTTGGTGGGAGTGCTGACTGGTCCATCCCTTTTGGAAAACAATATGGGCATTCCTCTGAAAACTAGATATTGAGCTCCCATTTGATCCAGCAATAGCACTCCTGGGAATATACCCAAGAGACCGAAAAACACATAGCAGAAGCACTATCTGTACTTCTTTATTCATCTCTGCGCTATTCACTATAGCTAGCATCTGGAAACAACCTAAATGCCAGAGAACAGAGGACTGGCTAAAAAAAACTGTGGTTCATCTACACTATGGAATACTATGCAGCTGTCAGAAAAGATGAAATTATGAAATTTACCTGCAAATGGATGGTCATGGAGACTATCATGCTGAGTGAAATTAGTCAGAAGGAAAAGGACAGATATAGAATGACTGCATTCATTAATACGATATAAATAGATACCAGTGTTTTACTAAGTGTGGTTAATGGTAATGCCAGATTAAAACTCACCATTGAATATACACAAAGAGACTTAAGTGATAAACTCTAAATATCTGCAGGGCTAGCCACAATGTGTAAAAGAAGAGGAAGAGAGATGCAGAGACAGACAGAAAGAAAGAGAGGAAACAGGGCTACCTGCTATTGAGCCAGCCTGTAGGTGGGCGGGGATGGTGGGGGTACATTGGTGGTGGAAATGGGGCACTGGTGGAGGGATGGGTGCTGGAATACTGTATTACCAAGAACTAATTATGAACATCTTTGTTATTATATGTCTCACGGTGGTATAATAAAAAAATTTTTTTTAAAGAAAGTAATAATAATAACATAGAAATGACCATTGTATACAGGCAAAAAGATACACATGAAAACCTGTAAACATATGTAGAGTAATCAACAGTATGTAAGAGATGGACGAGAGAGATGAGAGAGAGAGAGAGAGACAAAAAAAGAGATAAAGAACCTGCTATAGAGACAGGCTGGAGGAGCATGGTGTTTATTGGGGACGTTGGTGGTGGGAAATGGGCAGTTGGAAGGATGGGTGCTGCGACACTGTATGACCAAATCCCAAACATGAATTTCTTTGTAATTGTATATCTCGTGGTGGTATAATAAAATAAATAAGTTAATTAATCAATTAGAAAAAAAAAATGCAGGCAGATATGACAGATATTAAAAACATGATAGGTGAAATGAAGAACTCACAGGAATGCCACCATAGCAGTGTAGCAACTGCTGAAGTATGAAGCTGGAGCCACCCCACCCCCTCACTATCTTGTTCAGGAACCAAGTGGCCCTGCCAGGAACTGCCCGAGGCGACCAGCCGTAGCATGCAGAGACTCAGAAGCAACCTTGAGGGCTGACATTCAGCTCTCCCTTAGCCCAGCTGACCATAAGGCTCCCAGGAGGACAGATGGCTTTTGGGTGTTGGCCCATCACCTCTGCGGGGCCCCGGAAGGAGCCGAATAAGACTCCCCCACCACAATAGCTGCCACTTTCACTGCCTGGACGTGGTCCACCAAACTAGTGGAACCAATCATGTCCTAGAATATACTACATTCCACGAAGTGTAGGAAAGTTAGGCAAGAGGGAGAGATAGAGAGAAAGAGAGAAAGGAGATTACAGAACCCGCATGCAGTTGGGCTGCGGCAGTGGGGAGGGAGGTGAGGACATTGGTGATGGGAGATCTGCACGGGTGGAGGGATGGGTGTTGAAGCACTGTAAAACCAAGACTCAAGCATGGGCATCTTGTAACTCTATGTCTAAAGGTGATGTAATAAAATAATTTAAAATTAATAACAACTGCTGAAGATAGTATTAGTGATCTCGAAGATGAGAGTCAGACATTATAGACAATAGCAGAAGATGGAAAAAAGACTCACAACTAATGAAAAGAAGACAAGAAATAATCGTGATGAAGTCGAAGGGAAAACATAAGGAAAATTGGCATCGCAGAGGGGCAGGAAGATTACCCTAATGAAGAAGCAACTGTGAAAGCCATCACTGCTATGAAGTTCCGGGAATTAAAGAGTTCTAGTTCCCAGATTCAGGAGGCCTGAAGGATACTGCCTACAAGAATCCCAAATAAGAATACTCTAAGACACATCCTAGTTGTCACTTGTCACTTGTCTTCCCGTTTAACACTGATTTGCTCGAGTGTCATCAGTAACATCTCCAAACGTCCTGTCACATGCTAGTGTAGCTCAAGGTCATCTGCTCACTCCATGAAGATAAAGAGCCTCAAACCATTCCATCAAGTCATGGGAATGAGGTCTATTTTTGTTACGGGTATTTGACATATCAAATATAACATGGGTAGCTTGCTGGGCTCTGAGGTTCTGGTGGGATACTCCTAGAGCTGCATCTAATCTCATACATATATTCATGAACCACGCAGCACCTTGTGATCAGCTCTTCTGCTGGGTGGAGCTCTGTTGAGTTCGGAGTCTGGATGTGGAAAATGGTGGCCCTCATGGTATTGGGGTTCCTCTGGCTTCTTGTGAGGCTCTGCTGGGGTGGCGGGCCAGGGCTAGAACCCACCTCCCCTCCAAGGCACCTGGTGATCAGCTGGGCACAGGGAGAGCCAGTAGCAGCTGTGTGTATGTGAATTTCTGGATCAGGCATACCTGGGCCACCTCTGATTCCCACTCATCAGAGCTCCACCCAGCAGAAGAGGTGATCACAAGCCCAGCTCATCAGAGTCCCACCCTGCAGCAGTCTTTTTTCAAGCCCTGTCCAGGTTCTGAAACATAGAACAAATAAAATAACTAAACTAGCATTCAGCTCCAGAAATTCATGACAAAAACCATAGTTAGAGATAGAATAGTGAAAGCAGAAAGAGCAATGAAGAAAATCACATACAAAGGAGCATTCCCTAAGATTCACAGCACTTTTCAGAAGGAACACTCAAGCCCGAAGAAAATGTTGGGATATTGGGAAAAAACTCAAGGAAACGAAGGCTTCACCAAGAATTTTTACTTGGCTAGACTCACATTCAGATTGGAGGAAAAGATACACAACTTCATATGCAAGCAACAGCTCTGGAACTTCATAGACTCAAATCCAAATTTAAAAGGACTGGAGGAACTACTATAAGATAAGACAAACCCCTAAAGCACAACAACCATATTTAGGAAGAAGACACAAAATCCATGACAATAAACCTTTCTAAATGCACCAAATAAGAGACCCAGAGTGGCAAAATGGATTAAAATACTGAGTCCATAATCCTGCTGCCTACAAGAAATGCATCTGAACAATCAGAGCAAACACAGAACCGAAGTCAAAGGCTGGAAAACAATTCTCCAAGCAACAACTCCTCCAAAAAAAGGCCATGGTGGCCATACTAGTATCTGAAAACATAGACTTCAGACAGACAGAAAAAACGTCAGAAGGTGTTGGGTGACACGCTTTACTTTAAGCTCCAGCTAGACTTAACTTGCAGCCTCTCCCAGCTCAGTTAGGGAGGCTTTGAATTGCTCTGGCACTTGTAAAGTCAAATGGCCCACCTGAAGTGCTGCCTATCAATAGCGTTGTTTACCTGCATTCATCTCAATATATCCCAGCCCAAGATGGACCTGGCTGGGAAGTTTTGGTGGACTTCTATCTATAAAATAAGCAGAGAGAAAGGAGAAGGGCCTTTGCCATTTTGGCTTCCCTTGGCTTCTGCTACTCCATCCTTTCTGTTTTCTGCTGGGCTTCAACACATGGTGGCAGCCATCTTGGCCTACACGTGGCCGAGGCCAAGCCGGGAACCCAGAGACTGGGGATTTTCCTGTTCTTGGATTGTATGTCAGAACCTGTGATAGTAAAACATGTGATAGTAAAGCATGTTAAAACTGCCCATATGTTTGAGTTTTCATCCCTCTCCGCCGGCGATGCAGGTAGAAAGGAACTTGCTTCCTGCATTTGTTGGGAACCACAACAGCTCCCCAACAGGAAGGGAGAGTGAACGCCACTTCTTCATAATAAATGGATATGCATATCTGGAAGAAATCACTCTCCTGAATATATATGCACCCAATGAGGGGTCAGCAAAATCCTCAAACATCTGCTAAGACTTCAAAGAAGATATTGACAGTAAAAAATTGTAGTTGGAGATTTCATCACTGCTCTATCAATGCTTCATAGATCAACGAGTCCAAAATCACCAAAAAACTTCTGTCGCTGAAGGAAGAAATGGAGAAAAGAAGCCTGCTACATATATACAGGGCTCTTCATCCCAAAGAAGACGAATACACATTCTTCTCCAGCGCACATTGAACATTCTCCAAATTGATCACATATTGAGCCACAAAACATACATCCATAAAATCAAGAAGATAGAAATTGTGTCAACTATCTTTCCAGATCCTGATGCACTGAAAATGGAAGTTAACTGCACACAAAACAGAGAGTCAAAGCAAGCACCTGGAAACTGAATAGCTCACTGCTGAGCAACCAATGAGGCATAGAAGAAATCAAAGGAGAAATCCAAAGATTTCACAAAACAAATGAAAATGAAGCCATGGACTCTAAAAACTTGTGAGATACAGCGAAAGCAGTGTTAAGAGGAAAGTTCATAGCTCTGCAAGCATTCATCAGGAAAAAGAAAGGGCCCACATCAATAACCTGACCTCACAACTCAAAACATTAGCAAAAAGACCAACAAAAGGAGCCCAACGCAGGCAGAAGAAAGGAAATAATAAAACATATGGCTTTCCGCACTTCCCAGCAAGGAATCCATATGGCGTTGTTCACAATTCCCGTTGTAACTCAAAGGGAAATTTCACAATGTCCGGAACCCTTGATGTCCTGCAGATGAAGGAGGAGGATGTCCTCAAATTCCTAGCAGCAGGCACCCACTTAGGTGGCACCAACCTGAACTTCCAGATGGAACAGTACATCTACAAGAGGAAAAGTGATGGCATCTACATCATCAATTTGAAGAGAACCTGGGAGAAGCTTCTGCTGGCAGCTTGTGCCATTGCTGCCATAGAAAACCCAGCTGATGTCAGCGCCATCTCATCTAGGAACACAGGCCAGAGAGCTGTGCTGAAGTTCGCTGCTGCCACGGGTGCCACTCCAATCGCTGGCCGCTTCACTCCTGGAACTTTCACTAACCAAATCCAGGCAGCTTTCCGGGAGCCAAGACTTCTGGTGGTTACTGATCCCAGGGCTGACCACCAGCCCCTCACAGAGGCGCCTTATGTCAACCTGCCTACCATTGCTCTGTGTAACACAGACTCTCCTCTGCGCTATGTGGACATTGACATACCTTGCAACAACAAGGGAGCTCACTCTGTGGGTCTCATGTGGTGGATGCTGGCCCGGGAGGTTCTGCACATGCGAGGCACCATCTCCCGTGAGCACCCGTGGGAGGTCATGCCTGATCTCTACTTCTACAGAGACCCTGAGGAGATTGAAAAGGAGGAGCAGGCTGCAGCCGAGAAGGCCGTGACTAAGGAGGAATTCCAGGGTGAATGGACCGCCCCAGCGCCGGAGTTCACTGCGACGCAGCCTGAGGTCGCAGACTGGTCCAAGGGGGTGCAGGTGCCGTCCATGCCGATTCAGCAGTTCCCTACTGAAGACTGGAGTGCTCAGCCTGCCACGGAAGACTGGTCTGCAGCGCCCACTGCTCAGGCCACTGAATGGGTTGGAACCACCACTGAGTGGTCTTAAACTGCTCCTCAGACTCAGACAGGAAATGAAAAGAAGGTTGATGGAAAATAAATAAATTTCTAGAAAAAAAAACATATGAAGAATTCAATGAGCTGAAGCCCAAAAAACAATCCGAAAGATGAGTGAAAATGAGAGCTGGTTCTTTGAAAAAATAAACAAGATTGACAAACCACTTGGAAGATTGTATGGAAAGGGAAAGAGAAAACACATAAATAGAATCAGAATGAAAAGGGGGACATCCTAACAGAAGCCATAGAAATCCAAAAGATATCAGAGACTACTTTGAGAGTCTGCATGTAACGAAATATGAGAATCTGGAACAAATGACAAAAAACCCGAGACCTATAACCTCCAACAGTTGACCCCCGGTGACCCATCCCTGTTTTTCCCCAAGTATCTGCTTGCCATGGTCATCGCCTACTTCAGCGCTGGTAGCCTCTTTTGCTAGCAGATCCGGCGCATTCACCTCTTCCTGGCCCTCTGAATACCAACACAGGGAGCCCCAACTTAGCAACACTGTGAACCCTTCAGCTTCCCTCCACCTGAGGGTCTCTCTGCACTGTCTCCTTGATAGAATGGGGTGGGTGTGAATCCCAGTGGGGATCCAGGAATAGCACCGCCAGGCGAACCCACTGGGTGCCTCTGTCCACTGAGCACTGTGTCCACAGCTACCTGGCTAGCGATATAGAGGAGACAACCAGGCGCCCAAGGAGAGCATCTTCTCCTTCCTATATGGCCACAGCCGCCAGCAGAGACCCCAGTTCCACCGGCTTTGGCTCCAGTTGCTGCGATCCATGGGCTGGAGGACCTGGGTGAATCATGAGGCGTGCAAGCAGTTGGGGCCACCAAGGGGCTCAGCAAGGGCTGACATTGGATAGAGCGGCCGAGTGGAGTCACCAACACAACACGGGCCACATCTATTTCCACAGATCCAGGCCTATGAGTCTGAGCTGTGGGTGTGGGGCCTAAGACCACACCAGCCTGACCTAGAGCCAGGCTACAACCAAGGGCGAGGCCTGAGAGAATTAAGTGGGGCCCTGGGGTGCAGATCCGAACCTGTCTGTCCGGGAAGTCCTGGTGCTGGTGCCTTAGCTCAACTCCTCCTGCCATAGCCCCTCAGCCCAGTTCTGGGGGCCCCAAGACTCTCGTGTTCCCTTCCCTGGACGGGATGGACAGTCGGGGAGGAGGCCAGCTAGACCCCAGGAGGTCTTGTCCCTGGCATTGAGATCATGCTGTCCATGACCTGTACACAGGTCTTGTGCCGGGAACAATGGCCAAGTGTGAGGCTTGGAGGAGCAGAAATGGTTTCTGGGCTCAGGGTGTGGGAAGGCGTGCATTTTCCCCAGACTGTGTAGTGATTCGTTTCCATCTGTGCAGGGCCTGCCCGTGCCTGGGACATCACCAACAGGATTGTCAGCATCAGATCCACAAGGCATTAGAAAATTGTCCCAGAGGCATTAAGAGATTCACCTAAAAGCAGCCTGTGAGCTTTTAGTTATATGTGAAGACCCACACAACTGTCCCCCACACAGCAGGAGCTGCTCTATCTCCCACTCCCTCCAGATCAACAGCCACAATATACCACCCAGCAAAATGCTCTTCCTGGCTCTACCTGACACCAGTCTCCTATGTGGATAATCCAGCAGGTGGCAGAATGTTCTAGAAGGGGATGTAACATCATGGCCAGCAGCACGTTAAGACCTGGGGACATTCTGGGAGCCTGGGAAAAGGAACCAAAAATCCATTTTCTTTTATGTTCCATGATCTGGAAAAAATCCCCAATTTTAGAGCACGTACCTGAGGATACTTTCCTGGAGGGGAGAGTTCTATGCTTGGACCATCCACCTAGAGCAGGGTGTGGAGAAAAGGGGCTGCAAGGAGCAGGAAGTCAGATCTGGAGAAGAAAGCTGCTGGAAACAGGAGCAACTTTTTATGGTGGGGTTGACAATGTTTCCATAGGAGTATTGATGGTTAAAGCTTAAGCAAGACATCCTTTTTATTGACATGTCATTGCTATAGTTCTGCGATGCTAATTCTTGTTTATGTATAGTTTATTTAATAAAGATAGTTTTGGTTTCATATTCAAGTCTTGAGTTTTAACTGGGATATTTAAAATTAATCTTTTTAATAAATCTTTGAGGTTATTTCTACAGAATAGTTGTTGGAAACAGACATGGGCAGACCTCCGTCCCAATATTTTTGGGGTCACACCCAGCTATGCTCAGGGGTTACTCCTATTGGTGCTCGGGAGATAATATGGGATGGGGGAGGTTAAACACGGGTAACCCAGAAAAGCAAACGCCCTACCAGCTGTGCTATGCTCTGGCCACAACTTTTCTTAACGTTCATTAGAAAAATAGTGGCATGGGGTCAGAGCAATTGCACAGCTGGTAGGTCATTTGCTTTGTACATGACATTCCTGGGTTTGATCCCTGACATTTGATATTGTCTCCTGAGCACAAATATGAGTAATTGCTAAATGTGGAGTCAGTCACACATCCAAAAGAGCAAGAACAACAAGTGCTGGTGTGGATTCGGGGAAAAAGGAAACACTCATCCACTGTTGGTGGGAATGTCAACTGGTACAGCCTTTCTGGAAAACAATATGGACATTCCTGCAAAGACTAGAAATTGAACTCCCATTTGACCCAGCCATATCACTCCTGGGAATATACCATGGAAAGACAAAAACACCCAGAGGAAACCCCATCCCTACTTTTATATTCATAGCAGCATTATTCACAATAGGTAGACTCTGGAAACAACCAGAGTGCCCGAAAATTGAGTGACTGTATAAAGAAGCGTTGCTTCAACTACAAAATGGAATACTATGCAGCTGCTGGAAAAATGTAGTTATGAAATTTGATTATCAATGGATGGACATGGAGAGGATCATGTTGAGTGAAATTAGCCAGAAGGAGAGAGACAGATATAGAATGACTGTATTTATTTGCATGACATAAAATATATATATATATATATATATATATTATGATACCAATATCCTAGGTCAAGCGAAACATGGATCAGGAGGTCTTGCCAAAGTTGGAATCTACCACAAACGTGTAGAAGCAGAGGTTACATAAGACAGAGAAGGGAACAGTGTTCCAACAATTGTCGAAAGTCTATTACCACATAGAGTTAATGTTAAATACTGGCAAAAAGATACACATGATAGCCTCTAAATATATGTATTACAATCCACAACATGTGAGAGAGGAGGAGAGAGAGATAGAGCGAGAGAGAGAAAAAGAAAAAAAGATGGAGAACCTGCCGGCCGGAGGCGGGCTAGCAGACAGGGGAAGGAATCAGGAACATTATGGTGGGAAATGGGCACTGGTGACGGGATGGATTCTGGAATACTGTATGGCCGAAACCCGAACATGAACAATTTTGTAATTGTTTAAAAAATAAAATAAAATGACACAGGTAAAAAAAGTAAAAGGAGGCAGACTGGGGTGTTCCCCCCCCCCTAAACCTCATCCCCCCCCTTCCCCCCGGAGGAGATAGAGAATCAGGGGACATTGGTGGTAGTAAATGGGCACTGATGGAGGAAATTGTGCTGGGACACTGTATGTCTGAAACCCAAACATGAACATCTTTCTATCTGCATATAAAACATTGGTATAATAAATTTTGTTAAGATAAAAAAAAATTTTATAATTTAAAGTGACATTGTAAAAGGTACTAATTATTTAATTAATTAATTAAGTAGTTAGCTAATTAATTATTTAAGTAAGGTAGAGCCAGTTCACAACTCCTACCAGAGCCATGTGAAGTTCACAGAGGGCTGAAGGACAGGCACCTGGTGTGACACCCGACCTGTCCGAGGGCTCAGAACCCCCTAGGGCCCCCTAAGTAGTGCTTCAAACCCTTCCCATCCCCATCTCAGGTCTTGCTAAAGGTGGAATCAACCACAAACATGTGGGAATTAGTGGTTAGGTAAGATGGAGCAAGAACAGTGTGCTAATAATTGTTGAAAGTGATAATAACAGCGAAGAAATGAGAGTTGTATACAGGCAAAAAGATACAACATGTAAACCTCTAAATGTATGTAGTGTAATCCACAGTATGTAAGAAGGGAGAGAGAAAGAGAAATAGAGAGAGACAAATAGAGAAAAGAGATAAAGAACCTGCTATAGAGGCAGGCCAGGGGAGCGGGGTGTTAATTGGGGACATTGGAGGTGGGAAATGGGCACTCGTGGAAGGATGGGTGCTGCGACACTGTATGACTGAATCCCAAACATGAATTTCTTTGTAATTGTATATCTCATGGTGGTATATGAAATTAATTAATTAGAAAATAATAAAAAAGAAAATACAAACAGATGCAACATATATTGAAAACATAAGTGAAATGAAGAACTCACTGAAATGCCGCCATAGCAGTGTAACAACTGCTGAAGTATGGAGCGGGGGCCACCCGTTCCCCCTCTCTGTCCTGTTCTGGAGCCCCGTGGCCCCACCCAGGAACTGTGCTGGGGCGACCAGCCTTAGCATGCAGAGATGCAGAAGCAACCAGGAGGGCTCGAATTCAGCTCTCCCTGGCCCAGCTGACCATGAGGCTCCCAAGAGGACAAGTAGGCTGTG
>JAJIBD010027435.1:0-55056 GCA_021461705.1 Cryptotis parvus
AAACAGTCTACTGTCCTTGGAGCACAAATCATGGTCACATTCCTTTCTACATTCAAATAAAAAGTCCCCCATAGTGAAAAGTTTCCTGATTTCTGAATCTCCCCTGGCGCCTTGCAAAAGTGAGTCCACTCACCCGCAAAGGGAGTCTACTTTATATTTGAATGTGTGTAGTAATCAGATTTTGGAGAGCTTTTGACTTTCTCCATTTCTACATAACATAATATTTTTTCTATTGAGGCACTCAAACCCCACCTCGGATGATACCTGTGGGAGAAGTTTGGTTTGCTTCCTTTTCTGAGCCCAAATACATGGACACAGGAACTTCACTTGAAGGAGAATCCAAAAAAGCCACAAAAATCAATACCCAAGAACCTCCTGATGAAAGGAACCGCCAAACCCACCCAAACACTGTCCTTATCCTGAAAGTCTTCATTCCCTAAATTTCGAGGGCATTGTCCTCTCCTTCCACTGCACATCCAGAGAACCGTGGATCCAGCACCAAGGAGCTTCCAGGACCTGAACTTCCACCACCTGCCAAAGCTCAGAGTCCACAGAAGACACTGCCACTTGCAAGAATGTTGCTCACTCAACCCACCTGTTTCTTCCCTGCCTCTTCCTGGAGTCAGAAACCTTTCTGAAACAGCTTTTCATTTGATTGGGGAGGGGCACACCCACCTGTGTTCAGGCTTTACTCCTGGCTCTGTGGTCAGGGATCACTCCCAGAGGAGTTCAGACGATCTTACAGGGTGCCAGATATCGAACTCAGATCAGGCACACACTAGGCAAATGCCTTACTCACTGTACTATCTCTCCAGTCCCTGAAACAGTGTGTTGGTTTGTTATTTTGTATTCTCCAAGACTATTTTATTTGTAAAGATCCTAACCACTCCAGTGGTAGAGAGAGACAGAGGCTCCTTCCCAACCAGAGGAAGCCATACAGTCGATCTGTGGTTACTGCACAGGGGCAAAAACTTGGATCTGGTAGGTAAGGCAACAGTAAGAACAATTTTTTATCTGCTGCCGCCCTCCCTTCTCCCTCTTTCCTTCGCTCACCCCCACCCCCTGAACAGCAAGGGAAAGTGTGGTGGAGCTCTGCTTCTGTGAAAATCCTGAATTTAAATTTTTTCAACTGTATTATTACAACCACTGTTTCTGAAAAGCGTGAAATAAGTCAATAGAAGAGTAAACAGATGCATAATCAGTTTCCTCTGTCTATTTGGGTCTCCACTCAAACCTTCCTTCCTTTCTCGCTTTTCTTCCTTCCTTCCTTCCTCCCATCCTTTCCTTCTACCTTCGTTCCTTTCCTTCTTTGTTTCATTCTTTCTTCTTCCTTTCTTCCTTTCTTTTTTATCTTCATTCCTTCCTTCATTCCTTTTGTTTTGGTGCCACTCCCAGCTGTGCTCAGGGCTTACTTCTGACTCTGCACTCAGGGATCATTCTTGGTGGTGCTCACTCCCTTGTGGACCACATGGGGTGCTGGGAATCAAGCCCAGGTCAGCCACATGCTGGGAGATAATGCCCCCTACTTACCACATTTGAATGACATCATCTTGGACTTGGCACTGAGGATAAGGGTGCTAAAAGGGCATTACTTGTATGTTCTGTAATCCATAGTCTGGAGGGGAAGGAAAAGAGAAAGAGAGAGAAAGGGAAAGAAATAAAGAACCTGCCATGGAGGAGGGCTGGGGGAGGGGGAGGGAACCGGGGACATTGGTGGTGGGAGATGGGCACTGGTGGCGGGATGGGTGCTGGAACACTGTATGACCAAAACCCAAATATGAACTTTTTAATTGTATATCTTTGTAATTGTAAAAATAAAAAAATTTTAAAAAATAAAGTATAGGTGGGAAAAAAAGAGTTTCTGAAAAAAAAAGGGGGGGCATTACTAAGAAATCACGCTTCTGAAGATGGACTTCTTGACCTCAACAGATACTGAATATTGATTCAGCTACAGCCTCCCGATCTCACCTCTACCAAAGACTTTATACCAGGAAAGTGCAAAATAGTGAGACCCCCTGTGGAGTTGAAGTGGCAATACTACCCAGATTACAATGCCTTTAATGCTTTGATTCAGCAATACCAAGTCTAAGAATTTATTATCCAAAACACTTGCATATAAACAAAAAGGTTATTATATAAAAACTTATGCCTTAAGGCACTGTTAATCTTATATTATAGTACTCTAATAGCTACATAGAAAAATAATCAAATTTGTAATTAATAGACATATTTTGAACAGTTAAAATCAATTTATATACCAATGGAGACCTTACAAAAACTGGCGTGATATGTATATATATATGTTATATATATGTTATATATATATATGTTACTAGTGCCCACTCGAGCAAATCAATGAACAATGGGAAGACAGTGATATACAGTGATATATATATATATATATAGACACAATGAGCTGCTGTACAGTTGTAGAAAGAAATGAATATGTACCCCATACTTTAATATGGAAAGTTGACAAAGAGAAATAAATGAAAATATAACATTGTATTGGTAAAAAGGCTCACGGAAAGAATACACTGGAAACAAAAGAAGACAGTAGAAACAAAACAGATGGGGCAGGAGGGAAAATACTACTTGGTGTTCAGTTTTGTGTGCATTTTGATTTTTTAATCATGTGAATTCATGATCATTAAAAATTCATGGTTACTTGGTAACCATAAAGGACACTTTAATCACATTTTAATCAAGTGTGGAAATTCAACTTGTTTCTAATGTCTTGTTATAAGAGCCAATCAATACCCTTTGTAGTAAAATCTCTACTCTAGTATTTTCTTAGAATAAACTCATGCAGAAAATTTTATTTCTGTGTTAAATGGTATACAATCTCAAGGTTTTAAAATATGTATTGACAAATTAAACTCCAAATAATGTATACATATTTTAATGAACTGTATATTTTTTAGAGAATTAGGGCTGTCCAGGTCCCCAACAGTATTGGGGGTCTGTCAGGCTCTGGGTCACATTTAGGGCCAATGACCATCCCCTCTGGATGATGTACAAACAGAGCAAGACCACCAGTCTAGAAAATCCAAGACTTTAATTCCACACACTCCTTACTCCAATTCACTCCACACCGATACACACACTGACCCCCCAAACTGCTAGAGATCAATCCTATACAGAGGCTGTGAGCAGGGCATTACCTAAGGTAAAGGGGTCTTTCTTTCCAAAAACAATAAGGTAAGGGCAGGCTTCCTCTTACCCATTCAAAAATCCCCAGAGGGCCACACCCCTGCTTCTGAGGGCTATGGTCAGAAACCTTTGGCTGGCAAGCAATCATTTCAATAATATTTCTAGTCATTTCTGTATAAACACAGTAAGAGAAACAAGGCATTTATCTACAACCAAGATTAAATTTATAGGGTGACCTTTCCTAGGAAGAATACATCATATGACCCAGACTACATTCCCAGATTAATTGCCAGATTAATCATTTTCAATCCTTTTCAGGGTCCTATTGCCAAACACAAACAAGTCCACAGAATGCGAGGTAACAGTCCAAAAGCGTTCTGCTCTGGGTGCACAATGATCCACAGCTTATCTTATCTCCGGATCAGAGCAGGACTTACTCTAAGCAAATACAGTTGTTTAATTGTGTAAACATTGGTTGTCACATTTCAAAGCCAAGGTGATCTCTTTCCTGGTTCCCCATTCTGTCTCATGTAGGGAGCTTCTTCTGGGGGTGTATGGAACTAGAATCAATCTAAGGGCAATTAAGGCATCTCATTAGAAAATATGACAGGATGTGCAGGAGTAATTAATTCAGCATTAATTAACTCACAAATGCACGACCCAGACAATCTTCCTGTGCCTGTACAAAAAAAAATTCCCTTAGCATAAGCATATGCAAAATGATGTGGTGCATAGATTTGTATATATACATGAAATCTCCTATAAAGGAAGGAGTAAAACAATTCCTAATTAGCAATACAAAAACCCAGGGCTAGCAATTATAGCAAGTAATCCAGCAACAGATTAGCATTAAGTTCACAGCACAATGGAGTGGAAGGTATGGAGACTTCCCTACCCTCCTGCCCCACACCCCAACTCCTGTATTGTCACACCCCCAGAACCCTGAATGCCACATTTGTTATCATTGATGAACCAACATTCTGACCATTGTTATCTCATACAATGTTTACATTTTATATTAGGATTCACTCTTGGTCTTGTATATTCTTTGAGTTTGGGCAATTTCATAATGGTATACCATTTATATGACCAGATAGAATAGTTTCACTGTCCTAAATATTCTCTGTGCTCTACCTATCATATCACCTTCCCAGTTCATGGCAAAACTGATCTCCCCACTGTCTCCACAGTCTTTTTTAAATTCTCTTTTCTTAGGGGCCGGAGCGATAGCCCAGCGGTAGGGCATTTGCCTTGCATGACGCCAGCCCATGCTGGCCTGGGTTCGATCCCCAGCATCCCATATGGTCCCCCGCACTCAGGGAGTAATTCCTGAGTGCAAAGCCAGAAGAAACCCCCTGAGCATTGCCGAGTGTGACCCAAAAATGGCAAAAAAACAATTTCTCTTTTCTTAGGGGTGCATTGGGGGGCCACACTAGAAATGCTCAGGGCTTACTCCTGACTCTGTGCTCAGGAATTACTCTGGCATACTCAGGGGACTATGTACTGGGGATGGAACCCAGAACAGCTGCATAAAAGGCAAACTCCCTACCCACTGTACTATGGCTCCAGCCCCTGTTTCCATAGTCTTACCTTGCCACATGCCATATAGTTGGAATCACACAGTATATTACCTTTTCAGATCAACCTCTTTCACTTAGTAATGGGCATTTAACATTCTTTCATGTCCTTATATCCTTTGATAGCTTAAAAGCTTGATAGCTTTTTAGTCGTGAATAATATCCATTATCTAAATGCACTTCGCTTTAGTTACTCATCACCCTACCAAAGCCATCTTGGTAGATTTTATGCAGCTATACACATCTATTCACCAATATTTGTAAGAAGCTTCCAAACAGTATGACAGGGATGTATAACTTGACAATTCCTTTTTGCCTCACAGCTATAGACTGCCCTGCCCAGTTCTTCCTCAGGAGAAAAGCAGAGCCGCTTCATTTCCCATCCTTGACCCTGTGTGGAGAGACATCAACAGGAAGAACAAAATGGTTAAGTAAGACATACCTTAAGCACAACTTTTTCTCAAAAAAAAGAGTTTGGCAGCCACACACAAGCCAAAAAATGCCTGTGGAAGTTTTGGGATCAGGTATGAGACTGGGAAGCTTTGGATTATCTAAAAATAATAAGGCGGTAGGCTGGCTCTAGATCCGGAGTTCTGGCTGCAGAAGCGGAAAGAGTGCCGTGCTCTTGGCAACAAGTCACCACTCCATTGAGCTTTGAGTCTGGCAGTGGCTCCAAAAAAGTGAGGAACGAGGTGGAGTCTCACTGTGTGTGAGACATGGAGACATAAGTCTTATCTGTGGACCCTAAATGAGCCTTCGGGCTCAAGCCCTCCACGGTTATATACCAGAATCCCTTGAAAACAACCTTTTCAACAGAGTCAGACTATATGGCTGCTTGAAGGGCACAGGGATTCAAATTAACTCCCAAAGAACCTCAAAGGGTCTATAACTTGACGCCAACCCCTCCGCCCATGATGACTCCTTATTCTCCTTTGGAGGAGTAGGTATTACCCAGTGGTGCTCAGGAGCCATTCCTAGCTTTGTGCTCAGGAGCAACCCCTGGCACTTCTCAGGGGACCATATGGAGCGCCAGGGACTGAACCCAGGTCTGCCGTGTGCAAAGGAAGAGTCTTACCTGCTGTTCTCTATCTCTCCAACCCCATCTATGGTTCATTCTTTATTTTCTTTTGAGGGAGAGGGAAGTAGGTGTTATCCAGTGGTGTTCAGGGGCTATTCCTGGCTTTGAACCATGTGGTGTCAGGGATTGAAGAAAGGTTGACTACATATAAGAGGACTCTCTAAGACCTATGCCTCTCTCTGGCCGCCAACGAATCACTCTTTTTTTTTTTTTTTTTTTTTTTTTGCTTTTTGGGTCACACCCAGTGATGCTCAGGGATTACTCCCTGGCTCTGCACTCAGGAATTACTCCCGCGGTGCTTGGGGGACCATATGGGATGCCGGGATCAAACCTGGGCCGGCATGGGCCGGCTAGCGTACAAGACAAATGCCTTACCGCTGGGCTATCGCTCCGGCCCCTGAATCACTCTTATAATAGCTATGGATATGTAGGTACAGAAAACTCAAAAACTAATCTTTTCTTTTTTTAGTAGATCAACTCAAAGAGTCCCTCCAGGACACATTTTTTTCATTTATTTTTTCCATTTATTCCTGTAAATCAAACATTAGATGATAATGGTTATGACCAAATTCAGAAATGAGGCATCATCTTCTCTAATCACTTGGACACGCAGCTAATATCTATTGCCATCACATCTTTATTGATATTGTCTCATCACACCCTCTAGTAATGCAGTGATGGAGGTAAACGACAGCAAGCAAAGAAACCTGTGGATTAAACATCATGTGGAAGCCTAGCATTGCCCGTGTAGATGGTAGTCTCCCAATATTACAGAAACAGAAGTTCTTGAGTAATAATAAGGGAGTCATAAAAGTTATTTTTGATTTCTCAGCTACACCTCATAGTGCCCAAGGGATACTGAGTTCGGTGCTAGGGAACCATGCAGTGCTCGGGATCAAATCCAGGCCTCTTGTTTGCAAAACATGAGCTTAGCCTGTTGAATTATGTCTTTGGCCTTTGATTTCTTTCTTCTCTCCTACTGATTTTATCTGTAACAGGGAACAGAGATATATTACTGTGGACAGGGCAATTGCTTTGCAAGCAGTTAACCTGGATTTGATCCCCAATACCCCTATAGGGTCACCAGGAGTGATCCCTGAGCACCATTGGGTGCAGCTCCCCCACCTCTGCAAAATAAATGCCAATTAATTTTCCCAGCTTCTAACAGAATGACGGTATTTTTCTTGAAAAATAAAAAACAGGAACCATACTCTAGGACAGATCATATATTAAGCTATAAAACACTCTAACAAATTTAAGATTGAAATAATATCTAGCATCTGTTCTATCAGAATAGAATGAACCTAGAAAGGAAGCAATAACCAGAAGAGAACTAAGCAATTCATAAATATGTGAAAATTAAATAATACACTCCTGAGCAACCAATGAATCAAACAAGAACTCAAAAAGGAAATAAAAAATAGCTTGAGAGAAGCAAAAATAAAAACATACCATTACAAAGCTTTTGGAATATTGAATAGTTAAAAGAGGAAAGTTTATAGTGATATGCTTCTACAATAAGAAAATTAAAAGTTAGCAAATAGGCAACTAACTTTACAATTGAAGAAGAGAACAAATTATGCTAAAGATTGCTAAAGGAAGGCACTAGTGAAGGTTAAAGCAGAAATAAATGAAATACTAGGAAAAGTGAAAGTGTTGTTTCCTGAGAAAGGTAAAAATTAACAAAATTTTCAACTTGACACGAGAAAAGAGAGGGCTCAAAACCCAAACTATTACAAAGGATTAACAGTCAAATGGGGTAACACAGATCTCGAAAGTGGCCCAAGCAATAGCACAGCAGGTAGGGCATTTGCCTGACACCCAGCCAATTGGGGTTCGATCCCCACCATCCCATATGGTCCCGAGCACTCCTGAGCAATGCCAGGAGTAACCCCTGAGCACCGCCAGGTGTGACTGAAAAAGCAATTAAAAAAAAGATTAGAAAATCTAATAAAGTATTTTATTGATTAGAAAATCTATTTTTCTAATATTTCGAATATTTTTTCTAATTTATTCTTAAAAAGTAATAAAGTCAACCAGCCTTTTCATGTTTGTCATTTTGTAAGATTCTAAGTATTGGTTGTACCAAACCATGTTGCCCACCATCAAATTACAAATATGTATCTTCCATATCTCAATAGAGTTGGGGAAAATAAAATTAAATAAAGCGTTGGGGGCAGGGGATAGTACAGCAGGCGGGCGCTCGCCTTGCAAGTGGCAAACCCAGGTTCCCTCGCCCCTGAGCACCTCCAGGAGTGATCCCAGAGCGCAGAGCCTCGAGGAAGCCCTGAGCACTGCCAGCTGTGGCGAAAACAAATCAAAAGAAAAAAGGGAAAAGGGTTCAAGGGGAAGAGGATGAGGTTACTACCACGTCAGATGGGAAAAGCAAAATCTTAGGGTAGAGTTGGGCAGTTTCCTGGGACCTCTTCTGCTAAGGAAATAGAAACTGGCAACCAGATGCTTGTCCTTTAATCCATTGTCATTAAAGTTAGTGTGTGCGTGTGTGTGTGTGTGCGCGCGCGTGTGTGTCTTTACTTTTTTTTTTGCTTCAACTAATCCAATAGAATATATATAATAAAGTTCTGAAATTCTAGGCTCGAAGTGGGAAGCTGTATTGAAGCAGTTTTATAGTTTGAGCGGACAACGCTCCTGAGGGGAGTAAAGCGGTGTGTGTCCGTGTGTGTCCGTGTGTGTGTGTGTTGAGGGGCGTGGGGGGTGGCTGACTTTTAAACTCGCATTTTCTGACTTAGCATCCCCACCCCACCGCGGGGGGCCGGGGGAGAGGTGAGCGGGACTCTCCCCACCACGCACCGATCAGGGTTAGAGCAGTAGTTCGGAAGCGAAGGGGGACAGAAATTGCCTCCCTGTCGGTCAGCTGGTGCAAAGAAGGGAGCGCTCCGGATCCCCCAGCACACCGCGGTACCCCAGGACGGTGTATGACCCGCTAAGGTGGGCATCACGGCGGAGAGTTGGCGAGGGCTTGGGGGATGGCGTTTGGAGCAAGAAAACCTGCGGGTACCCCGGTACCCGCTTCCTCCCGGCGTGGGAAGCCGTATCTCCTCTCCTGCTCCACCCTGGAAGAGCACCCCGGACCCCTGGGATTCCGAGATAGCCGCAACTCTGGACTCTCGCATAGGCGACACCCCCCATTGGGGGGTGGGGGCTGTTCAAACAGAGTCTAAAACCGGCTACTGCGATCACGTTCCCTTGTGCTGGGGGACCAGTCTCGGGAACTTGGGGGGGTATCGAGCCAACGCGGCCGGACCGAGCGCCCCGTGCCCCGGGCGCACGCGGTGCCAAAGGGGCGCCCACCCCAGCCCCCTGTGCCGAGGCTGGCGGGGGGACCCCGGGGCGGAGTCGTGAGGGGGGGCGGGGCGCACGGGCTGGGGCGAGGAGCTCTTGGGGGCGCGGCGGAGGCGGAGCGCCAAGTCCTGCTTGGGGCGGGGAAGAAAAAGGGCACCCGGTGCGCGGCGTCTCTGCAAGAGCCAGTCCGGGTCCCGCAGACAAGATCCCCGCAGCCGGCCGGCCGGGCGCGCCTCGCTCGGGTCCCCGGGAACGCGGCGCACCCCGGGAAGAGCCGCGCTACACGGGTACGTGGGGAGCTTGGCGCGGTCCCCGGGCTCCGGGGATGGGGTCGGGGCGTCGCCCGGGCTGGCGGGGTGTGGATGTGCCGCTTTTCCCTGGGGGAGGATTAGAGCTGTTTTGCTTCCCCTACACACTTCGGCATTCGTCCCGGCTACACGAGTGGGTGCCCAGAGCGCTCCCCAAATCCCACCGGCTAGTCTCGGGCAGGGGACAGTCAGATGGCGCTTTGAGATGCTTCGCGGGGCTGCCGGGATGGGGCCATGCGGCGTGCCTTAAGTTGCCAGGACAGGCCAGGATAGCGGGGCAAGTGCCTGAAAGGTCTGCAGGGAGAGGGGGACCGTCTGGGGGCTAGCAGGGGTTCCCGCACGGGTACCCTGTCTGCCCCGCCAGCTTCGCTTTTTGAACCCAGTTTTCTGGCTTGACTCCCACTCTGCCAGGGCGGCTCTTCCCTGCACCGCGCGGCCTCGAAGGGGGTCGATGGGGGAGGAAAGGGTACCCCACACCGCCGCCCGCCCTAGCTGGCTGGTCCTTTGCAGGGCGCGCCCACGCGAAAAGCCCAAAACCTACCCCAGCGAGGCGCACGCCCCCGGGACTGGGGAGACCTGGCGCAGAGCCCCGCTAGACCTCATGAGATCTAGAGGCGCTGGGGAGACACTCTGGTCACCACCAGCTCTGAAACCTCAGCCCCTGCCCAGCTCTTTCCGTCCGTCTCTCCCACGCCCTCGCAGCGCGGGCCAGACTCACCGTCCAGCAGTGGCTCCCACCCTGCTCCCAGAGCCTGCGCCCCCCCTCAGCTGGGAGTCATTGATAGGGTGTCAAGGGCTGGAAGGACCACTGAGGCACCCCCTCAAGCGATGAGGTGAGAGTGCCCCCCCACACACACACACACAGTGCTTCCTTTCTTCTTGAGGGCTCAGCTCTTTCCAGCCTTTATTTCTCCTCTTTGCGGGTCTTGAGACACCAAATTCTAAAGAATTTGGCCTCTGGGGTACAGCTGAGCCCTGAGAATTTCCAGGATACTCGCTGGGCGCTGGGCGAGCCTCTGTCCCCTCGGGGGGCTGTTTCTCATGAAGCCAGATGCCAAATATGCCCTAATTTTTAGAGGACACCCACCTTGGTGCTGGAGGTGCTCCCTCTTCACAGGGCTAATTGTGGATGGGGGAAACGGGCTGGTGACGGGGAGGGAGAGGAGCGAAGCAGACAAAGGATTGCTTTCTAGAGCTAGAAAGTCAGAGAGGCTGAATTCCCTCGCGCACCTGCCTCCTGGTTCTGGGGATCTTCCTTCCGTCCCCCATGGACATCACTCCAGACTTCACCTCCCTAGCCAGTCCCTAGACTCCACAGCAGGACTCTGATAGACAGGAAGATTGGGGTTTGGCCAGCATAAATCATGAGCCCCAAATAACTCAACCTGTCCCTGCAAAAATGAACTTGGAGATGGCCAAGTTCATGGGTTTGGCCTGGCCTGAGGGAACAGTGCCCTGCTGTGTCGCAGCCTGAAGCTTCATTGTCCCTGACCCTCTGGTGGTGCAATGCTTTGAGTATCATGAAGCCTGGGCCAGCAGCCTGCACAACCTTGTGGAACTTCCAGAAGACCCTATGGGGGTTGATGATGAGGGAAAAGGGGAATGACTGGCCATAGTGGTCCTGCTCCCCTGGGGAAATGGCCAAAGATACCTGACCTCCTGCGGTGCCTGGGGAGATTCCAGCTTGTAGGCATGAGTGTTCTGGCTGTCAGTGGAAGGCTTCTCAGTGGCCAGCTGGCCAGTGTCCTCTCCCGATGCCCTGGATGATTCTGACTATATGGTATGGGGGGGTTAGACCGGGGGCTCTGGGGAACACTACCAGGTCGTCTCCTGCAAGTTGTCCCTTGGTTGTGTCTCCTTCCAGGATCTCCCCAAGGTTTCCGGCAGGGTGGTAGACTTGCTAAGCTCGCGAAAGCAGAAGTTGGGCCCCAAGGGCCCATTCACTGCTCCCCCTGCAAGCTTCACCATGGCAGCCCACAATGGAAACACAAGTTTTACACCCAGCTTCAGCCCACCTCAAGACTTAGCCGCCTCCATCCCCTTCAACCTCAATTACAGTGATTATGACCTCCCTCTGGACGAGGAGGAAGATATGACCAACACGCGGACCTTCTTTGCAGCCAAGATTGTCATCGGCGTGGCCCTGGCAGGCATCATGCTGGTGTGTGGTGTTGGCAACTTTGTCTTCATTGCTGCCCTGGCCCGCTATAAGAAGCTGCGCAACCTCACCAACCTGCTCATCGCTAACCTGGCCATCTCAGACTTTCTGGTGGCCATAGTCTGCTGCCCCTTTGAGATGGACTACTACGTGGTGCGCCAGCTCTCCTGGGAGCATGGCCACGTGCTGTGTGCCTCCGTCAACTACTTACGGACCGTCTCTCTCTATGTCTCCACCAATGCCCTGCTGGCCATCGCCATCGACAGGTGAGCGTGCTGGGTGGGTCAAAGATGCAGGCCAGGCCGGGCTGCCACTCTGACAGTTGGTATTGCTCCAGAATTGAATGCTTACCAGGCTCAGGGGGCAAGAGGAAGGAACCAAGAAGTTTTCTCCAGTTGGAGCTCTTATATCCCAAAATATGGGCTGCTGAGGACCCCCACCAGCTCTAGGCCACACTCCCCAAACGACATCTGCCTTGGCTACATGCCACATGACAGAGAAGCATCAAATACAAGAACAATGCACTCAGTTCCGGCAGCTACTCTGAGAAGCCGGTGAAGGGCAGCTGGCAGTCAAGAAAACCTGTGCCAAGATTTCCCTGCAGCCGCAATCTAGAGCAAGAGCTAGACCATTTCCTTCCTCTAGAAACTAACTTCCTGATGCCCTTGAGCAGTCAGTCCTCACCACTGGCCCCGGCAATCACTATTTCTTTTTACCCCTTTTTTGGGGAAGGTTAAGTTTGGGGATAAGGCTGGATGGGGGTTACATACCCAGCTTTGCTCAGGGGCTTACTCCCAGCACTCAGCGACACTCCTGCTGGGGCTTGGAGCACCATATGGGGTGATGGAGCATGAACCTGGGTAGAGCACATGCAAAGCAAGTTCCTTACCTGCTGCACTTTTGCCCTGACTCCCACACAGGATTTTTTCATAGTGGAGTTTGCCTGTTCTTTAACTTCCTAAGTATAGAACCACATGTTACATACGTTGTTTCTCAGGACTGTGTTACGGAACATATTTTTAAAATAACAGCTTGTTTACAGAAGTAGGAAAGCCATACTTACCTTCGCTTTGATGAGTACATCTATGTGCTCATTTGCATATATTTGCATAAGGTGTTGTAGAAGTTCTTGCTCTATTATAAATTTAGTACCTACCATCACTCTTATGTGTTTTATTAATAAGTCCAGCAGTGGACAACTAGAGGTTCTGTCCGAGGGAGAAGCTGGTGCCACATCTTTGTTTTCTTTTTACTTTGCTTTTTCGGTCACACCCAGTGATGCCTTGGGGTTACTCCTGGCAGGCTCAGGGGATCATATGGGATAACAGGGATCAAAATCAGGTCAACTGCATGCAAGGCAAATGCCTCCCACTGTCCTATCGCTCTGGCCTTGGTGCCATAGCTTCTGGGTCCACAATTGTGAATGGTGCTAAAACTCACTATTACTATCACTATCACTATCACTATCTTCCCGTTAATCATCTATTTGCTAGAGCGGGCACCAGTAATATCTCCATATGTCCCGTCTCATGCTAGTAGAACTCAAAGGCATCCGCCTACTCCAGGAACATAAAGAGCCTCAAACCATTATATTAAGTCATGGGAATATAAAACTCACTTAGATGATGTATTTCTTAATCATCGTTTTTTCCTTTTTGTCACCTTTATTTACGCTCTTCTAGTTTCTCTCATTCTAGGTTTGTATCTTTTTTAATCAACCAGTTCATTATTTTCATCTGTGATAATAAAATGCATATGCAGTTAACAGGCCTCTTCATTTTATATCACATCATTCCTGCCAGAAAGACAATTTTGTTTCTCTGAGGCTCCCTAGCTCTGAAATGAGCCTTTATGACATCTAAATATCAACTATCTGAACAAAACACTCCCAGAGAAAATAATACAAAGAATAATTTGACACACTGATACTAAGTTAGATTCCTGGGTCCTTCCCTGCCCTCCTTGAACAGCCCTCCTTGGCCCAGGACCCATAATTCTGCATGTATATTTCTTGAGTATTTCTGATGGGCATTTAAAGGAGAATTATCACTTTCTCATCCTTTTTGTCCCACTGAAACCTGTTTTCTTGATAGAGCTGATCTTCATAACATAAGCATGTTAGGGGAAGCAATCACCATCTGACCCAACACCAAACAAAGGTGGTTCCTTTTCTCATCCCAAACCAGCTCTGTCCCCCAGCTTCCCAATCCCATCAGCAGTTTCACCTCTTTTCCAATTACTTGATTACAAAGGAACAAAAGAACAAAATCACCATCACTCTTGTCTCATTCCTTGTTCTGTTTCCCTCCCTCACCCTTACTGTTCAATGCTTCATCAGGTCTCAGTGAGACACAGCCAGATTACCAAAATGCTCTTCTCTTTCTGTATCTGTTTTTAACTCCCACTCCTTACTTTTCCCTTTCACGTTGTTGATGCTGCTCCAAGGTTAGCCCACTTGGTTGCCACATTTAGTTCCTTAGTGTTCACCAGGAATCATACTTGATGCAGTGCCCCAGATCACCTGGCAGAGGTGGGATCATCCCAGGGATGGAGCTCACGGCCTCATGCAAGGCCAGCTCTTTACCCGCACGCCACATCCCCAACACCCTCTGCCTTATCTCTTCACCTTCTCAGCAGCTCCCGATTGTCCCCTGAAATCCACATTTCCCCTTATTCGGTATCAGAATATCACACTGATGGTCTTTGTAAAAATATCTCATTGCTTACAAAATTGCCTTCAAAAAGTTCCAGGGCTTGAAGAATACATGCCAATTCCAATCTCACGCTGGATATGGAGATAATTATATCCAGGAGAAATTAAATGTATAAACATCTCTACTTTTTTTTTTTTTTTTTTTGCTTTTTGGGTCACACCCGGCAATGCTCAGGGGTTTCTCCTGGCTCTGCACTCAGGAATTACTCCTGGTGGTGCTCAGGAGACCATATGGGATGCCGGGGATCGAACCCGGGCTGGCATGGGCCGGCCATGTGCAAGGCAAACGCCCTACCCAATGGGCTATCGCTCCGGCCCCTCTCTATATTTCTGACTCTACACAGAGTCTCATGCCTGTGTTTTAGCTTGATTTTTTCCCCTTCAAAACAGACTCCAAGAATACAATTCAAAAACAGTCACACCTAGGATGCATGTATAGAAGAGAGAGAGTTAGGGCAAAGGCAGGCAATCAATACTGGCCCCATAACTGAGCAAGTAATGTGGACAACTGGAGCTTTTTCCTGATGAGTAACTCTTGGAATAGGTGTAGATAACACCTCTGGGTTTGTTCAGAAGTGGGAGGTGAGAGGGAGCTGGAGTATTTATACACCAACTGTATTAGTCATTTGTGAGGGCTGATCTGAAAATGCTGTACAAGTAGCCAAGGGGACTGTGGAAGCCTGAGAAGGCCTTCAGATAAAGAACTGCAAGGGGATGGCAGGTGGGAGTGGATCCGTATAGGAGTGCAGTGAAGTGATAGGAGAAAAGATACATGCAGAGCTTCAACAGTATCTGCAGCAATCTAGTCAATCTGCAAAAAGTTCCTGGGTCCTTCCATGTGCCCAGTGCACAGAGGTGGACAGACACATTAAGTGATAGAAGTCCTAGCCTCAGGCCCTTTTCTTACTTGGTAAGTCAAGAGTACTTTCAGGGGGCCGGAGCGATAGCCCAGCAGGTAGGGTTTTTTGCCTTGCACACGGCCGGCCCATGCCGGCCTGGGTTCGATCCCTGGCATCCCATATGGTCCCTTGAGCACCGCCAGGAGTAATTCCTGAGTGCAGAGCCAGGAGAAACCCCTGAGCATCGCCGGGTGTGACCCCCCAAAAAAAAGAGTACTTTCAGGGATGTGTGATCACTTTGCCCCTTACATATCTGGGTATGTTTCATGAAGATGTTCTCCTCTGCTCTTCTGACCATTCCCTAGCCACCCCATTGTTGAAGGGAGGACTCTCTTACCCTATAGAGTACAACCTGGCCAAACACAACACCTGATACTGGACAGAGGCAACAGAAAGCAGTTCATTAGCCACAAACACTCACAGCCCAAGAAAGGAAAACAGGGATCAGAGCAATAGTACAATGGGTGGGGCATTTGCTTTGCATGCGGGCAACACAGTTTCGATCCCCAGCATCCTATATGATCCCCAAGCACTACCAGGAGTAATTCCTGAATGTAGAACCAGGAGTAACTCCTGCTTACTCAAAAAGCCAAAAAAAAAAAAAAAGGAAAACACACACCACGCAGTCAAGTGGGAGTTGCACCTGGGATAGAATGACTCAGCAGGGATGATGGACGGCAGGCCCGGTCTCGTGACAAGAGGGTGACGTGATTCCTGGAGCCCATGGGAGGTTGTGATGGGCCCGTTTGAACCATTTTGCCAACTGGCAGGGCAATGAAACCCTTTGTGTTGAAGAAGAAACTGGCAGGACCAGAAACCCTTTCACAATGGACAGACAGTGTGTCCAGAAAGAGCAGGGGAACTCACAGACCTCAGAGACGGCAAAACAACCAGTGCAGAAGTTTCAGGCCTCTTACAACACAGCACCTTCCACTCAGTTTCTAAATTAACTGGGCAAATATAAGCTGGGTGGAGAGACTCCCACTTAGTTCCTGATCCGTGGAAGCTGGGACCACTTCATATTCAGCTCTAAAATTTGACCAGCCTGTGCATCCTGGCGTAGGCAGTGTGGGAAATGCACAGGCCTCCTAGAACTTCATTCAACCCAGGGGTAAAAGATCCCTCCTTCCAGTCTAGAAGTAAATAGCAGAAGGGCCACCCTCGGTCGGTTCTGGAGGCGCAGGTGTGGAGTAGATTGTTCTCCAGGGTTCAGTCTTCCCTCCCTGCCTCCCATGCCTCTCTTCTTCCTCCATCTTTTCTCACCACCTTCCCCAGTAAAACACAGAATGATTGCAAGGTAAAAATATCTAGGTGTTAGTTCCTATAAAGAACTACAGCCTCTTTCTTAGGTAGTATTGCCATTGGAAAGAGAAGACTTTAAAAGCTTTAAGCTGTGTGCTGGCTTAAGATATCAAAGCAACTCACATACTTCATCTGAGCTAAGACAGTGCCAGGAGTAGAAGAAATTGGGGGAGAGGGGGATATAAATTGGGGGGAGAGTGGGATATTGTATCAAGTGGATTCTGGTCCCTGCAGCAATGAGTTTGAATAGATTTACCTCAGGCCACCCCTACTTTCTTCAGGGTGACAGTCCAAAAGAAAGAGAAAGCTTTTGCCCACTGCCTCGGAAGTTCCCCTACCTCTGAGATCCATTCCCTTCTTTCTCCCCTAACCTTTAAGATATTTAGAGTGAGAAGTAGTATGTTCTTAGGCAGATTGGCAAGACTGGAAAGCAGCGTGGAATTAGTAGGATTTTTTTATCATTATCATCATATGTATCACCTACAATTACTAGGCTCTTTACAAACACATTATCATGTTTGATGTTCAAGTAGGCCTGCAAAGTCGAGCTCATTTTATTCCTTTGTTGCTTTTGCAAAGAGGAAATCTCAAAGAGACTGAGTGATTCACTTGACCTTACGCTAGCGGGAGGAAAGCTGGGATTTATTCCACCTGTCTGATTCAAAGCCCAAACTCTTTCCAGGAAACCACTCTACCCTCCAAATGCTCAATGATGTTGCTAAAAGTAAGGCGAAACTCATTGAAGCCGGATATGAGCTACTTAGGGACTCGGCGACACATGCTGCTTCTCTCTTGTATTTGAGACCGAGTTCAAAACTAGTGTTTCTATGCATCTATCACTACTGACAGCCTCCCTTTCCTACCAGGTATCTCGCCATAGTTCACCCCCTAAAGCCACGGATGAATTACCAAACTGCGTCCTTCCTCATCGCTCTGGTCTGGATGGTGTCCATCCTTGTGGCTATCCCGTCCGCTTACTTCACCACGAAACGGTCCTCTTCATTGTCAAAAGTCAGGAAAAGATCTTCTGCGGCCAGATCTGGCCAGTGGACCAGAAGTTCTACTACAAGTCCTACTTCCTGTTCATCTTCGGCGGGGAGTTCGTGGGCCCCGTGGTCACCATGACGCTGTGCTACGCCAGGATCTCCCGTGAGCTCTGGTTCAAGGCAGTGCCCGGTTTCCAGACGGAGCAGATCCGCAAGCGCCTGCGCTGCCGCAGGAAGACGGTGCTGGTGCTCATGTGCATCCTCACGGCCTACGTGCTGTGCTGGGCGCCCTTCTACGGCTTCACCATCGCGCGCGACTTCTTTCCAGCCATGATCGTCAAGGAGAAGCACTACCTCACCGCTTTCTACGTCGTGGAGTGCATCGCCATGAGCAACAGCATGATCAACACCGTGCTCCGTGACCGTCAAGAACAACACCATGAAGTACTTCAAGAAGATGATGTTGCTGCACTGGCGTCCCTCCCAACACGGGAGCAAGTCCAGTGCCGAAGTTGACCTCAAGACCAGCGGTATGCCCGCCACGGAAGAGGTGGACTGTATCCGGCTGAAGTGACCTGCTGGTGTTTTATGCTTGAAAACCCCAAGACCAGCTCCTACCAGCAAAACTCACCAGTGACCAAGTCCCCAGACTGCATGGGCAAAAAGGACTGTGTTTGTGCCTCCCCTGGCTGTCAGGAGTTGGATGCTTCTCAGTCACAGTTTACCGTGAGAGGAGAGATGGCAACCACAGCAGCTAACACTGATACTGACACTCCTCAGCATCTACACAACCACACCAGTGGGGTTAGACACACGTAATGGCAACTGGTATTAACTGGACAGCTGCTGTGTGTAAACCACACAGTGAGATTAAGACAAGGACCATAGGAGCTGGCATTTCCTGATGACCTTCTGTACGTGAAAATATTTCAATAACATACATAATGAGGAAACAATTGGAGTCATCAACTACATCCAGTTGAAGCTACATCAGTCTAGCAGTCACAAGTGATTGTTTGAACTCACTCTCCAACGACCCTCATTCAGTCTTATCAGTGCAAGAATGCCAAAAGAATGTAGAACAAGGCACAGATGTGAAAATGTCAGTTTCTCAGAGTCTGGTGTTACAGCCTCATGGGAGGAGGAGAGTTCTTACCACTACACTGAGCTCTCCCATCTCATTCCTACTACCTAATCCTACTAGGGCATTCTCTAGGGTTCAGCTGCAGGGGGTGAAATTTTCTCACGATCAGCTTATAAGTTATCTATACTATACTGTTGTAATTACAAAAAGAAAGAAAAGAATTGAAATAGCCTCCTTTCCACTGCTGATTGAGAGACCTCATCATTCTTTTTGCATAACGACATGCAGGCCTGCACTCGGAAGACAAAAAGTTCCCAACACTCTGGAAGGAAGGGGACAAAGGAAGGGGGAACTTCCCATTGGCAGTAACTATAATCCCTGTGGCTCTCTGGCTAAAGCCTGGACTCCTTTTCTAGAGCACACCCTCTCTCACAAAGTGAGCTGTACTCAGAATCCAAAGAAATGAATTCAGGTCCTAACTCTAAGACTCATGGCACCCGGATATATACTCTCTGCCTCCCAGTTTTCCTTCAGTGACTTGGAATGGTGAAAATATCTTCTCTACCTAACGTATGGATCTTTGGGGAGAGAGGGCTCACTGATGCCACAGTTTGGCAAGTGCTTTTCAGACATCCAAAGGAAATGTGCAGCTTGAGCAAAGTAAACTATCCACTGGGGCTAATCGTAGAGAAACTATTGTAAATAAACATTCGCCTTTTGTTCTCATCTTTGGGCTAGAGACCCCCTGATCTCACAAACAGCAACCAACACACCCCTAGGAAAAAAGGGCTCCCTGTGCTGGGAAATTATGAAGACTCAACCTCAAGGTCTCAGAGATGCCCTCCCCACCGAACTCTCAGCATCTCTGTAGTCTTAGAAGTTTTGAAAGTTTCTCCCCACATTTTCACCAAGCAGATGTATGCAGCCCCCTAGGACTGCATAAATCTGATTGTATTACAGTATACTTGGTGATTGCATGTACTTTTACTCATATCTTCCTGATTAAAGACTGTATATTAGTGTTTGGTTTGCTATTAACCCAATTTTGCTGTCTCCTACTTTTCTATATAGAAGTGATTATTTAGTTGTTTGCATATGTGTATGTTTTTATTTATTTTTTTATTTGTTCATCCAAAAGTAACATACAGACAACATTTTCTTCTATCAGTATGCAGCATACTCACATTCAATACAAATATTGTACCCTTGAACAGATATAGAATGACTGCATTCATTAATAGGATATAAATAGATACCAGTGTTTTACTAAATATGGGAAATGGTAATGGCAGATTAAAACTCACCATTGAATATACACAAAGAGACTTAAGTGATAAACTCTAAATATCTGCAGGGCTAGCCACAATGTGTAAAATAAGAGGGAGAGAGATGCAGAGACAGAGACAGAGAGAGAGAGAGAGAGGAGAAACTGGGATACCTGCTATTAAGGCAGCCGGGGGCGGGAGGGGTGGGGTACATTGGTGGTGGAAATGGGGCACTGGTGGAGGGATGGGTGCTGGAATACTGTATTACCAAGAACCAATTATGAACACCTTTGTAATTGTATGTTTCACGGTGGTATAATAAAAAATTAAAAAAAAAACAAATATTGTACCCTTGGAAGATACAAATTCACTTTAACATAGCCTAAACTAAATGGCTTATAAATTCTGATTTTACAAAATGCATAATGTATTCAAAAATTAAGCCAGTAGTTGGGGCTGTCTACATTCTTACAAGTATTATAGTAAATGTGGTTTTTTTTTTTCCTTTTTTTCTTTTTGCTTTTTGCATCACACCCAGTGATGCTCAGGAGTTACTCCTGGCTCTGCACTCAGGAATTACTCCTGGCGGTGATCGGGGGACCATATGGGATGCCAGGGATTTAATCCAGCTCAGCCACATGCAAGGCAAATACCCTACCCATTGTCCTATTGCTCTAGCCCCTGTAACTGTGTTTATTACCTTAATCTCCGAGTAAGAAAATTCTTTTTTTAAGAAAATTCTTTCAGAGTAGATAATACCAATTGTGTCAGTCAAAAGAATTCAACCCCCTTTTTAATCCTAAAATATCATCCCTCACTGAAAATAACTTTTGTAAATATCAGTGTGTATTTGTGATTTTCCAGTGAATGGTTAATATAAAGTACTATAAAGACACTGTTTAAGCATTCCTCTCCTGCTCGTCTGATCCATATGTTCGTGTACAGAGATGATGTAATGGCCATCTATATAGTTCAAACTTGACTTAGAAGGAACTTGCTGAAGATATTCTTGGACCAGTGGCGGTTCATACCAGCAACCAAACTATTTTATATCCCTCAGTCTTGTAACCCAGGAGTGTATTCAAGCATGCGAATAAACAGAGAATCACTGTTTATTCTCTAGACTCCCTGCCCGTGTTACCCCTTCCTTTTAAAGGCATCTTGTTTGTTTAATGAAAAGTGTTGTTTGCATGGAAATTGTTTGTTCATCTAACTTGTGTTAGGTAAGAAATAAATTGCAATTGTGTTTACCCTTCTCAAGATTGATGACTGGTAAGCTTCAGAAATGTTTATTGTGCAGAGATAGATGAACATTTATGTGTACTATTTTGTATTGAAATTTTGGTCTCATTTGGAAACAGTTTCATCTCCTTATTCTCATCCAGAATAAGGGAAAGATAGACGTTGAAGCCATTCGAGACTTTTCTTTCAGCATCCAACATCTAAAATAAGTTGATTCTCAAATTGAAAAAAAAAAATCAAATACTGGCTTCAGGCCTGAAACCAATTCCAAAACTCTGAGGGCTAATGTGACACATAGGAGGTAATTAGAAAACTTAAATTAAGTTCTATTTCATGAAGAGTGGGGGTATGGGGGGTAGGGGGGAGTCAGGTTGGCAGTCAAATAAATATCTCTCTTCGACAAATCCATTTTATCTTCCCTGCACTGGAAACCACACAACACAATAGAACAAGGAAGCAGGAAAAGGCATTTACTTTATAAAGGCATGTAATTCAACCACGCTCTTCAGTGAGGACATGAATTCCAAATGAGGCAATTGCCTGTTTCAGGGCATACAGTTGACACTGGGTGGCGCCAAAACATTGCCCCAGGGCCTCTGGCTCAGTGACCTCCACTGCCTAAAGCAGTCCTGGTCCCCCAGTCCTTCCCAGGATCTTTCACATTTAGATACTGTAATGATCATTGTAGTTGCAACAAACTACAGAGGTTGATGGGGAATGGGGAATTATAATGCCACGCTAGAACTCGCTATTGAATATACACATAGAGTCTTATATCCTAAACTGTAAATATCTGTAGGGCCAGCCACAATGTAAGCGAGAGAGAGAGAGAAATACAGAGACAGAGAGAGAGAAAGAGAGAAAAAAAAAGGTGCCTGCTATAGGGGCAGGCTGGGTTTGGGGTGTGAGGGAGTTTGGAGACATTGGTGGTGGGAATGGGGGCACTGGTGGAAGGATGGGTGCTGGAACACTGTATGGCGAGAACCAATTATGAAAATCTTTGTAATTGTATATCTCATGGTGGTATAATAAAAATTTAAAAAAATAAAGCAGCCCTGGTCCAAAGGACATGGCACTTATTAAAAGGCTTAAAACCCCCAGTTTGCCAAAACTGGGGAGTCTGAGTGGGCCGGGGGGGCTATGCAGTAGTTAGGAAAGAGAAGGGTCTCTAGGACAATGATAGTTGAAAATGATCACTCTGGACAAGAGCTGAGTGCTGAAAATAGGGGCAGGGACAGCATGATAACCTTTCAGTACCAGTATTGCAAACCCAAAAGTAAAGAGCCTGTCATAAATAGGTGGAGGGGAGGGATGGAGTGGATGCTGTTGACAGGAAGGAAACTGGGGACACTGGTGATGGGAAATGTGCACTGGTGTTGGAACATTGTTGTAGGACTAAAACCCAATCATGAACAACTTGTAACTGTGTATCTCGCAGTGATTCAATTAAAAAAAAACTGAAAAGACTTGAAAGACCATTTCAGGAGCGAAGAGATATACAGCAGACAGGATGTTTACCTTGCATGAGTCTGGTCCAGGCTTGATCACTGCCACTCCACATGGTGCCCTGAGCATAGTCAGGACTAAACGCAGAACACAGCTTGATGTGCATCCCCAAACAAGCAAATAAAAATAATAAGAAGGTCATTTAAGCTGATTTTTGACCTTCCAGAAGATTCCTACACAGCTACACAGAAGTCCCTCCCAAGGGACTTCAAATCCCATATGCCAAAGAAACCAGAGAGAATTACTGGTTCTGATGTTACAGGACGGTTCGAGTATTCCTGTCTTCCCACCACTTCTGAAAAAAAGGCCCTGCTGTGGTAAGTCTGAACACATTTGACATAAATGTTCATGATTTGCAAGTGATTCTAGAAAAACAGATAGAGGTTTATTCATATTTAAAAACAAACACAAAAACAATGTAAGGCTCCCAAGAGAACATGTGCAATCTCCATGTAGGTCACAATTGGCCAAGCCTGAGCAATAATGATCCTTGTGCCCCCGGAGCCAGATGCCTTCTGTTCATCAGTCCTTCCTCTTGCCCGAGGTTGCCAACCAAGCACTCATTGCCTTTTTGGGGTTACTGGGTGGCTTACTCTTATAGATACTTGGACACTCAATGAAATAGTTATTCCAGGGTATAAACTGGGACCCGGAGATAAAGAGTTCATGAAACTTAGAATAAATAATCATGACCCAGGGAAGTAAGTAAGGATCTGCCTCCAAGAAGCAGGGAATGCAGGATTTTGAAGAGAAAGTCATGAGGCTACAGGGTAGTTGTGTACCTTTGTTGACTCCATGAACTGAATTTCTATGTGTAAGTCCCAGACTGAAATGAAAAAGCCCTTCCACAATCTCCTTTAGTGCTGACCTTAGATTCTCAGGCAGGTCTAGATCCAGCTCCTAGAAAAGATTCTGACATATTTCTTTTACCAAACTCTGCTCCAAGGATGGCACAATGTGTGCAAAAAAGCTTTTCTGTCCACTCATCCTTGTTATTGATTTCTGTGCAAGAACAAAAGTATTGAAGATGCAAACCTAAAATCTCAAGGCAAGTCTCAAGACAATATGTAATTATATATGCATTGACTCAGACACAAGGGGCAGAGCTGCTACCAGCTCTCCTGTGCTCAGCTGATCATGAGGCACCGGAGGGAAGGTGAATTCTAGCCCTGGCCCGCCATCCCAATAGAGCCTCGCAAGAAGCCAGAGGAACCCCCACACCATGAGAGCCACCATTTTCAACATTTTCAAGATTCCACTGCTCATCAGAGCTCCACCCAAGAGAAAAGTTGATTCTCCCCGTTGCGGTTCATCAGTAAATGCAAGAGATGAGAGTCTACTACTGAGAGTATACCACCTGCACGGTATACTCTGGCAAACTACCTTGTCGTATTTGATAGACCAAAAACCAGTAACAATTATAGACCTCATTCCCATGACAAGAATGAATGGTTTGAGGCTCTTCATGTTCCTGGAGCGAGCAGATGCCATTGGGCTACTCTAGCACACAACAGGACTATGGAGGTGTTACTGGTGCCTGCTCAAGCAAATCAATGAACAACGGGAAGACAAGTGATACAAGTGATCTGTATTGGCATTGAGATACCAGAGAGACATTAAAAGAAAAACAAATTTAGAAGCTAGATTCCAGCTAGGGCGATTGGAGAAAAAAAGTTGAGATTGTAGTTAGGAAGAGCCCTGGATAGTAGGGAATTTTGGACAGAGGGCATCTCAGACAAAGACAATAGAATGAGCAAAGATACGTAAAATGGGGGATATGAAATATAAGTGAAATATGTTTATGATAGTTCATAAAATAAAGTGTATTTAGTGGGAGAACATACTTGGCCGACAAGCTAAAGAGAAAGGTGAAATATCACTTTACACCACAGAGACTGGCACATATTCAAAAGAGCAAGAACAACAAGTGCTGGTGTGGATGTGGGGAAAAAGGGACACTCATCCATTGTTGGTGGGAATGCTGGCTGGTACAGCCTTTCTGGAAAACAATATGGACATTCCTCCAAAGACTAGAAATTTTTTTTTAAAATTTTTATTATACCACCGTGAAACATACAATTACAAAGGTGTTCATAATTGGTTCTTGGTAATACAGTATTCCAGCACCCATCCCTCCACCAGTGCCCCATTTCCACCACCAATGTTCCCCCTCCCCCTCCCGCCCCCCCAGGCTGCCTTAATAGCAGGTACCCCAGTTTCCTCTCTTTCTCTCTCTATCTCTCTCTCTGTCTCTGCATCTCTCTCCCCAAAGACTAGAAATTGAACTCCCATTTGACCCAGCCATACCACTCCTGGGAATCTACTCTGGGAAACCAAAAATACGCAGTGGAAACACCATCCCTACTTTTATGTTCATAGCAGCATTATTCACAATAGCCAGAATCTGGGAAGCAACCAGAGTGCCCGAAAATTGATAACTGGATAAAGAAGCTTTGGTACATCTACACAATGGAATACTATGCAGCTGTTAGGAAAAACGAAGTTATAAAATTTGCCTATAAATGGATGGACAGATGGATGGCATGAAGAAGATTATGTTGAGTGAAATTAGCCAGAAGGAGAGAGACAGATACAGAATGACTGCATTTATTTGCATAACATAAATATATATATATATGTACATATTATGATACCAATATCCAAGGTCAAGTGAAACATATATCAGGAGGTCTTGTCAAAGATGGAAATTATCACAAACGTGTGGGAATCAGAGGCTAGGTAAGACAGAAAATGGAACAGTGTGCTACCAATTGTCAAGGGTACTAATGCCAACCTAGAACTGAGCATTAAATAGAGGCAAAAAGATACACATGACGACCCTTTAATGTATGTTCTGTAATCCATAGTCTGGAAGGGAAGGAAAAGAGAGAGAGAGAGAAAGGGAAAGAAATAAAGAACCTGCCATGGAGGAGGGCTGGGAGAGGGGGAGGGAACCAGGTATGTTGGTGGTGGGAGATGGGCACTGGTGGAGGGATGGGTGCTGGAACACTGTATGACCAAAACCCAAATATGAACTTTTTAATTGTATATCTTTATAATTGTAAAAAATAAAAAAATAAAAAAGGAGAAGGGTGAAGAAAGAGACTGGCAACCGCAACCAGACAGAATCAGGTTCAAACAGTAATTTTGACCCTGTTGATTTGTAAAGATACTTCACCCTCTATCTGGCTACTATTTTCTTGTAAGAAAAGTAGGAATAATCAAAGTACTAACATTATAGGATTATATGTGGATTAAATTTATGCCTTAGAAAAATGAATAAATCAACATAGTCGATATGTTTTGGGGTTTTTTAGAGTGATTAATTATGGAAAATAATTGCTCAAAGATTAATCCAGATCATTGTATCAGACATAACATATAAAATGTTTGGGATATACTTTGGGGGATTTTTTCAAACAAGAGTTGTTTTATTTCGTGTGATTCACAATCTCTAATCATCTTGGGCTCCCAACCAGATCTGGCCAGCTCAAATCAGAAGATTTTTCCCATAATGTTTGGAGGATGACCTTCAACCACTGAAGTTGAGTCAGGTAGAGGAGCTAAGACATGCCTGGCAATGCTTGAGGGTTACTCCTGGTATCGTGCTCAGGTGACCATATGGTGCTAGAGATTTAATACATGCGAGGCAAATGGCTTAAGCCCTACACTATTTCTCTGACCCCCAATCCAAGTTGTTTAATGTCCTTCAACAAGGAGATAATTGCAAAGAAATTCCCTTCCATAGAGGAAAATGAGGTTCCATCTCTTCATCCAACGGTGGTGGGAAAGGAACAGAAGGTACTTGAAGATTAAGGTACATTTGTCTTTAATTTCTCCTTTGGGAGATAATCAATATGGTGGAGGTGTGGTACAAAATAAATATCTTCATTTTCAGGAAAACCTAAGATCACTGTGCAAGGGGACACCAATGAAACACTTCCCGAGTTCACTGGGGGTGGTCCCAGATATGACCCAGAGATATGGTGACTCAGCCGTGGAAGAGCATCAAAATAGACGGGTCTGAACCAATACATCAAAATCCCCTCAATCAGTGGAGTGCCATAAATTATTATTTACCACACATATGGGCACATATGGACAGACATGAGGCTTGGATTCAAACAGGTAGGTCATTGTGGAGGGACCTTTGCCATTAATAACAGGTAACCAGGACCACAGAACTCCAAAACGGAACCCATTACTCCTAAAGCAATTCAATCTTAAGCATTATCAGGAAAAAAAATTCATGATCCATATATGATTTCATGTCATTCTGAGTCTTCCTTTTCCCTTCCATGATGATGTCACAGTAAACGCCGCCATATTTGAACTGTGAAATTGGTGACGGGGACTGAAGATGGATAATCTAGACTAAAATAACTCCATATATATACTTAATCTGACATAATCTGATGCATATCAGATACATATTTTTTTCTGACAGTACTGGGGATTGAATTGAGGACTCCCACTCCAAGGCAAGTGCTTTACCATTGAGTCATATCCCTCGAGGGCTGGAGCGATTCGCAATAGGTAGGGTGCTTGCCTTGCAAACAGCTGACCCAGACTCAATCCTCAGCACACCTGTGGTCCCCTAAGCCCAGCCAGAAGCAATCCCAGAGAGCAGAGCCAGGAGTAAATCCTGAGCATATGACCAGGTGCAGGGTCCACCCAACCCCCAAAAAAAGGAAGATGACGCCAATATGTCTTCAATAAGGGCAATGCAGGAAAATATAGCCAAGAAAGCATATGGTTACCTTGGGCCTTGGCAGTTCTGATGTTTGTAATTTTAGTCATGAGTAATCACAAAGATTCGTGATGAGATTATTTCAGGAGGCAGAAAATCCCATTCTGCATTCCAGTGACTGGAAGAAACTACATGGCAATCCTATTTCAGTGGAACTTTCATATTCTTTACTTAGCATTTATGAGATAAGTCTAGTTATCTCATAAAATGATTATTATAAAATATGTTCTTAACTAAAAATACTACTCTCTAGAAGATGGTAATGGAAGTTAGTTTCCAAAGTGATGAAAGAAAGATATTATTAGGTTATAAATTAAAGAACCTCCCAGAAATTGCATTCTTTCCTAGAGAATAGAAGATCTTAAAATTTATTGCCAGATATAAAAATATTGCCAGAGCAATAGTACAATGGGTAGGACATTTGCCTTTACGTGACCATTCTGGGTTTGATCCCCAGCATCCCATATGGCTCCCTGAGCACCTCCAGGAGTAATTCCTGAATGCAGAGCCAGGAGTAACCCCTGAGCATCGCCAGGTGTGACCAAAAGCCAAAAAAAAAAATTTTTTTAAAGAAGATGAAAATAGTATCTATCAAAAAACTTAAAACTGGGGCCGGAGCGATAGCCCAGCGGGTAGAGCGTTTGCCTTGCATGCGGCCGGCCCATGCTGGCTCGGGTTTGATCCCCGGCATCCCCATATGGTCCCCTGAACACCGCCAGGAGTAATTCCTGAGTGGAGCCAGGAGAAACCCCTGAGCATCGCCAGGTATGACCCAAAAAGAAAAAAAAAATTAAAACTAATCACTGTTGGTGAGAGTGTGGTAAAAAAAAAGAAACCCTCATTTATTGGTGAGAATGTAGTCTCATTCAGCATCTATAAAAAAATGGTATGGATATGTCTCCAAAAAAGTAAGAATGGAAGTCCCTTAAATGCAGCTGTTCCACTTGTCAACATTTAGCCCAAAATACAAAAAGTTCAAAAGGTGTATGCACATCTCTGTTCCTTTTGCATTGTGCACAGTAGCTTGGATACAGAAACAAGCCAGATGTCTAAAGACACAAATGAATGGATAAAGAAGTGAAGATATTTAGATGCCATGGAATACCATGCAGTGTAAGAAAAGATAAAATCTTGCAGTTTGCTGCAACTTGGATAGGACTGGATGGCATTCTGTGAGGAAAATCAGTCAGAGAGAGAAAGAGAAACACAAGATGATCTCACTCCTTGTGAAATAAAGAGTAACAAAACAAGGGTATTGACTAGTGATGTCATTGACAAGTAACAAGTGATGAGAACACTTGCGCTTTGGATTATAAACTGGATTACCAAGCACAGGAGTGGGGAGCAAAAGGAGGTGAACAAACAGATGGATTAGAAGAATGATAATGGAGTGAACAGTGGTGGTGAGTCTCTTTAATTTCAAAACCCTTAACACTGATACTTATGGGGACCAGAGAGATAGCACTGCGGGCAAGATGCTTACCCTGAATGTGGCCAACCTGAGTTTTATCTCCCAAACTCACCAAGATGACCCTGTACATAGAGTAAGGAGTAATTCTTAGGCATAGCTGGATGTGGCAAAAAAAAATGAACATTAATACTTGTAAACATATGACCTTAACTAGGATAATAACTATTAAATCAAAAGATATTATATATTTATATTTACCTATATATAATATAGATATTATTAAGAGTCTCATGCTCTACCGACTGAGCCAGCCAGGTAGTTGATAATATCAATATAGATATTATAAGTCAATTAATTGGACATAAGCTATGAAAACAAAAAAGTAATTCATAACACTTTCAACAAATGCTCCACCATGTGAAAAGACTTACAATTTATGAAAGAAATTATATAAACTGTGCTAGTCATATAACTGAGAATTGCCAGAGATCTAAGTGCTAGGATGAATGTTCTTCAAGAGAATCCTATGGAAAAATGGGAAACTGTAGGCTAGATGATATTTTGATTCCATTTAGTCATAGCTGACTAAAAATGTATGTTAAAACATCGGAATCAACTTCAATAGCTCATCCATCAATGGAACCTAGAGAGAGCAACACTGTACAGGTCTAGAACCCTGAAGGGTAGGTACATGGAGCGCACAGCAGACTCGTATCTGAGTCGAGTGCATCACTCCTGCCCGCCAGCAGGAAAGAGCAACAGCTAGGTAACTCTCTCACCCAGAGGCCATAACCCATGCCCTGCATTTTCATTTTAATTTTCTCACTTTTGTTTTTGTTTTTGAGCCACACCTAGCTATGCTCAGGACTTACTTCTGAATCTGTGCTCAGGAATCGTATGCTCCAGGAGTCCAAAAGAGGCTCAGGAGACCATATGGGGCACCAGGGATAGTACAATGGCTCCTTACCCACTGCACTATCTCTCTGGCCCCTGCATTTTAATTTATTTCAGTAAACTGTCACTGTAGCATGTGTTTCCAGACCCTTTCCAACCTGTTTCCTTCCTGTGGCCCACACCGCATCTAACTGATTGACCCCTTGTTCCATGCCACGCCAGGCCCCATTTACACAACTTTCATCTGTGTCCCCTTGGAATGTCCTCAAGACTCACAGGCCCTGGATAAGAAAAGCTGACTTGAAACAGCACTCAACGAACTCTAGCAGGTAGCTCTCCTCTTCCTCCTGCTCCTGCTCATTGCAACACCATGTGCAGGGAGTTATGGGAGTGTCCGGGGGAAGGAGCAGAAAGTTGGCAGGGCCACCGAGAGCCCACGGAAGCATTGCCGCCACAGCCACGTCTTTTCATAACTATATTTTTGATTTATAACCAAGCTATTACTTCCAACTCTGTGAGCATCATTCCATAAAAGGAAATTCCAGCTTTTGCTGTTGTTATAGAATCTTTACATTCTTATTCTTTTTCTTTCTTTCCTGAGTGGTACGGATAGCTATCAAGTGGTACTCAGAGGGTCCACGGACCACTCTCAGCAATATTCCTGTATTCATTTGAGTATTAAATATTTAACGTAAAGGAACCAGAGTAATAGCACAGCAGATAGGGGCTTTGCCTTCAACAAAACTGATCCAGGCTCGATCCCTGGTACCCCATATCGGTCCTATCAGGAGTAATCCCTGAGCACAGAGTCAGGAGCAAGCCCTGAGCATCACCATATGTGGCACCTCCAAATATTTAATTTGTTTTAAAGTGCATGTATGTTTTTGCCAGCCACTAAGTCTGTGTCAAACTATCACAGCAGCAGTTGAAAACTGTACAAGGTACCGATTCTGTTGCTGTGTTTGAGACTGAATAATCAAGGAGCACTTAGTCCTCCCCAACCCATGCCTCCCTGAATCTTTCCCCTCTTGTTTTAACTTCGCTGAGGACATCCAGAAGCCATGCAACGGTCGTCAGAGATGCAGTATGGAGGGTCAGGCAGGTGAAGGACCAGCCCTACAGAAAGACATCGAATCAGGAGACAGGCAGAATCCAGTCATACCTCAGACTCTGCATCCAGGTCAGCAAGAGCTGCCTCTCTCTGATTCACAAGTCAAGAGGGTGCAAGGATATATTGTTTAAACATCAAAAGGCAGGTAAAGGGTTAGGGAGATGGCAGGGACATGGTGCTGGGATTGGACAGAGGTTGGTCGCATGCAAGGCAGGAGCCTTTACCCCACACTGTCTCTCCAGCCCCACAGGGTATTTTTTAAAGAAACCAATGTATCTATGTATTTTACTAGGCAGTTTCAGGTTTAGATACACAGACAGACAGACAGACAGGCAGGCAGGCAGGCAGGCAGGCAGGCAGGCAGGCAGGCAGGCAGGCAGGCAAGCAGTCTCCCTTTTTCCTGAATTCTCTTAAAATGTATCTGAAACCTTGAACCTGTTCTGTTCTCCTGGCCCTTCCGTGGCCCTTCATTGCCACACTCCAAGTCAGGGGAATTTGAGCCCCCCGGCTCATGTTTCCATTAAAATGGAATAAGCAAATTAAACAAATCTTCTGGTTTCAGCCCTCACACTATAAACAAGTGTCCTTCTCACATTTGATTTAGTGAGTCTTCGTTTGCATGTTTATGCTTTGGAGTGATGGTTTTGCTGTTTAAATGACAGGCAACGTGCTTGGGAGTGCTTAGAGCGCAAGAAGAAAGAGAAACTACATGTGATGAGCTTTATTCAGGCAGGAGTTGCAGTGTAGTGGCAGGAACTCAATGTGAACAAATCACTCACATCCATTACACAAGGAGACTTCAAACAGAAACACGCACCCAGCAAGGTTTGACAATGTTGTTCCAAGGCTTAAAGAACTGGTTCCCATAACTCCTCACAGGGCCACGGCTCAGTAATTGCTAATGTAGTGTTCACAGTAACATCACAGAAGATTATGCAAACTGAAAACAGAATCACTGTTACCTCCTAAATGCAAACTGTGCTTGGCACAGGCATACATTAAGATGCCAGTTGAAAATAAACCCTACTGTTCAAGGTTTAAATCAATCAAATCGCTCTTCTTCTTTGTGTGTTAGTCTTTTTCCCTAGTCTTTGTGGTTGCAGTTGCAGTGCCCCAGGGTTGTCTGTCTCGTTGTGGTTTCAGCTGCAGTGTTCAATGGGTTTGCAAGTTCACTGGACTTGCAGTGCTTGGAAACTGTACAAGGTACCAATTCAGTTGCTGTGTTTGAGACTGAATAATCAGGGAGCACCTTGGTTGTCCCCAAACCCCAGTTGCTCATGTATACTGGCTAAGCTCTGGAGCCCGCAGCATCTCTGCTGTGTTAGGATCCCAGACAGCAGAGCTGCGGGAAACAGGCTCAGACAGAGTCTGTGGGTTTCACCAGGGCTTGCAGGAGGATTAACTCATGCCTCCAAGGCATGAACTGCTGCCTTCGAGCCACCCCTGGGGACCACATTGCTCCTTCTGGAGAATCCCTGATAATCTCCTTCCTCTACCTGTCTTCACCTCCATACAAAGGGAAACCCATTGGAAAGGAATATCTGTGATGGGAACACACACATTTAACCAAACCACAGCACACCATATAGTCCTGCAAGAGCCACCATGAGTCACTCCTGAGCACAGAGTCAGGAATAGCCCCTGAGCACTGCTGAATGTGGCTTTCAACCCCACGTTCCAAAAAAATACTTAAGAAAACTGGAGGCAAGAGCAATAATACAGTGGGTAGGGTATCTGCCTTGCACGCCGCCTACCCAGGTTTAATGACCTCACGCTCCATATGGTCTCCCCACGACTGCCAGAAGTAATTCCTGAGTGCAGAGCCAGGAGTAACCCCTGAGCATAGTGAGTGTGACCCCAAAAGCCAAAAAATAAAGTCAGGAAAACTAAGGAAAGCATAAACAAGGTATAAGATGTATAAGATTCAAAAATAAAAAGTCAATACTGAACTTGACAAACTTCTCCCAAAACTCAGGCCAAGACACCCTTTAAAAGAATAAATTTATTCTACCATAGAGAGCAGTATTTATTACAAAGTTCTTTCAGTTAAAAGAATGAGGTATTAAGAGGTGGCATAGACAAATAAGTCTGTGAACAAAATATGAAGCTTTGATACTGACTCATTTATATGTGGGAATTGGTAACAGCAAGTTCTAACCAAAATGTGGAAATCGAGTCTCAAGAGTGAATTTAATCTCAGTTCTAGAGAACTAAAGTGAGACTTTTACAAGCTTGACTTTTACTAAAGATCTATACCTCCTATTTCCTTTTTTACTTATTATGGCAGTGTTAAAAGGGAAAGGAGAGAGAGAAGAAATATGGCCTGGTGCCCCTGTAGCCTGAGAGGGACAACAACATCCAGGGATTGGGAAACAGTGTGGAGTTTAGGATCCAGGCCTTCCTGGCCTCCACAAACTCAAACCTGGGCTCCCCGGTCCCCCTGACTTGGGAGTTTCTCTCAGGTGCTTCCCAGAGAAGAGCCTGTAGGGCAGTAGCCAAGACCTCCTGGTTCCCACCTGCATATCTAACTATTCAGCCATGAGTGACGCCTTGGCTCCGAGTCCCTCCCGTTCCTGGGAGAGGGGAGATTCCAGTGTTTCTCTGATTCCAGGAGCTGCTAGAACTTTGGAGAGAGCAGGAAGGGATCTTTCTGCCAGGTAGGGACACAGGCAGGTAGGACAGAGGAAAAGATGAAAACCACAAAACAGAAAGACTTAAGCAATAGACAGGAGAGAGCACATGGGTTAAGGTCCTTGATTTGTTCAAGGCTGGCCTCAGTTCAGTCTCAAGTACCACATAGGGGGCCGGAGCGATAGCCCAGCGGGTAGGGCGCTTGCCTTGCACGCGCCGGCCTGTGCCGGCCTGGGTTCGATCCCCAGCATCCCATATGGTCCCCTGAGCACCGCCAGGAGTAATTCCTGAGTGCAGAGCCAGGAGTAACCCCCTGAGCATTGCCGGGCGTGACCCAAAAAGCAAAAAAAAGAAAAGGCCCTTAAGGGGCCGGAGCGATAGCCCAGCGGTAGGGCGTTTGCCTTGCACGCCGGCGGCCTGTGCCGGCCTGGGTTCGATCCCCGGCGTCCCATATGGTCCCCCGAGCGCCGCCAGGAGTAATTCCTGAGTGCAGAGCCAGGAGTAACCCCTGAGCATAGCCGGGTGTGACCCAAAAAAAAAAAGCAAAAAAAAAAAAGTACCACATAGGGTCTCCTGAGCAGCTCCAGGAGTCATTCCTGGCTTAGAGCCAGGAATAACCCCAAAGCACCACCACCCCTAATACGGTCCCTAAGCAACCCCCTTAGAGGTGACTACAAGGGTATGCCACCTGAACGGCGAGCCTGGCAAGCTGCCCGTGTTTTATTTGATATGCCAAATACCAGTAACAATTATATTAGTTCATTCCCATGACCTAATATAATGGTTTGAGGCTCTTTATGTTCCTGGACCAAGCAGATGCCTTTGGGTTCTACTAGCATGAGACAGGACATATGGAGATGTTACTGGTGCCCGCTCTAGCAAATAGATGATGAACGGGAAGACAGTGATAGTGATAGTGAAACAACCCCCAATATGGCTCACCAAATATATATATATAGCAAAAGAGAGTCCCATCTCTTGGAATGGTCCCTTCTATTCTCCCAGCAGGGAGCAGAATGGCTCAAGCATCTCTGCTAGCTCTATGGCCATGACCTAAAAAGAGCCCATTCCAGGTCCCCATCATTCTTTCCACCCAGCTCGGGACAGACTCCCATCCCTCCTGGGACACGGACAGCTCTCCTGCCCTGACTCCTGTGTGTCCCTATCTGCTTCTTACATTGTTAGCTCCTTCCTCTCCCCTCCTTCTAGGTTTATTTATGTCACCCCCCATCTCTTTTTGTTGTCACTTAGTCCTGATTTCATGCTCTCCACCAACTTTTAGTGACTTTTAAAAATATGGTTGCCATAACAACTCTTGCAAAAATCACGGGTTGGCTGCATTTTTTAGCAGTTGGCGTGTCCCACCTTGGAAGACATCCTGGAGAAACAGAGGGTGTGGACTTCTGTTTCATGTTAACATAGAGACTCGGGGCCCAGAATGAATGCATGCACCACATCAGGCAGGCAGGCACATACATTAGCTAATTTAATCCTTCAACTACACTCTGAGGCCAGACGCAGGCCCATTCATAAAGGAGGAAACTCTTTCTCTGCCTTTTGTTTTATTTTGTGACCACACCCAGTGGTGATCAGGGCTTACTTCTGGCTCTGCTCTCAGGAATTATTCCTGGTGATGCTAAGGGAACCATATGGGATGCTGGGGATTAAATGTGGGTCAATTGGCTTTCCCCAGGCTCAGCTGACCATGGGGCTACGGAGGACAGATGGGTTTTGGGAGGGGCCCATCACCTCTGGGGGTCCCGGAAGCAGCCGGATGAGACGCCCACCGCACTAGCCACCACCCGCTGTCCGACACTGAGATACTATCTCACGACCATATAACAGAGCAAAACCAGTTCGAGTCCAGGTAGGCAGCCCCCCAGAAGCGGAATTACTGGGAATTCATCAGATGGAGTCAGGGGTCAGCCCTTCCCCCCATCCATTTTGTCATCTGGTGGCTCCGCCAGGAGCTGCCCTGGGGCAACCAGCCATAGCATGCAGTTTCAAACATAGCTGGGGAACCTGGAACTCCGATTCCTCAGGCTCAGCTGACCATGGGGCTCCCTGGAGGACAGATGGGTTTTGGGAGTGGGCCCATCACCTCTGGGGGTCCCGGAAGCAGCCGGATGAGACTCGCCCACCACACTAGCCACCACCTTCGCTGTCCAGATGCTGGGATACTACCTCACGACCAGATTAACAGAGCAAAACCATTTCGAGCCCAGGTCCCTCAGCCGCAAGGTCCATCAAAAATAGTGCAAACAGTAATGTCCTTTAATGCACTGCATTCCACGATGTGCAGGAAAGTTTGGCAGGAGGGAGAGATAGAGAGAAGAGAAAAGACATACAGAACCCGCCAAGTAGTTGAGGTGTGGGAGGGGGAGGGAGGTGGGGACATTGGTGATGGGAGATGGGTTCGGGTAGAGGGATGGGTGCTGGAACACTGTGGAACCAAAACTCTACATGAGCATCTTGCAATTGTATGTCTAAAAGTGGTGTAATAAAATTTGGGAAAAGAAAAAGAGTGTGGGTCAGTTGCAAGCAAGACTAATGTCCTACCTGCTGTACTATCACTCTGGCCCCCATAAAGAAGGAAACTCTTAAGAAGGAAATTCTTAAGAGGTAGTGTGACTTGCCCCAGTCAGACTGCTAATGAGGGTTCAACGGGGAGCTAGAGGGGCCAGAGCCATAGCACAGCAGGGAGGACGTTTGCCTTGCAAGTGGCCAACCTAAGTTCCATCCCCGAATCCCATATGGTTCCCCAAGCACCTCCAGGAATAATTCCTGAGTGTAGAGTCAGGAGTAACCCCTGAGCATCGCTGAGTGTGACCCAAAAAGGAAAAAAAAAATGGAACAAGAATTCAGATCACGTGCTCTTTAAGCAGTTAACCTAGAGTTTTCCGTGGAATTCACTCAAACACCTTCTGGTGAAGACACAATACAGAAGAGTGGCTGCTGTTCAAGACTCCTCACTCCCAGCATCTCCCTCTCTATGGAAGATATGTTGGTTAACCTTTTCACACCTTTCTGCATCCTTTTCAGACCAGCAATTATAAACAGTAGGACAGGGGTAGTCATTCTTTGTATAGTGTAGACCAGCACATGTCTGGGACCACATGCTGAAGACCATGGGTCTAGAGTCTTGGTTAAATGCTCGTTCTGCCCTGGTATAGGGGCTAAGATTCCTGGGGGGTTCTCTTCCTTCCTGAGAATCTGGGGTTAACAGGAGTGTCCTCCTGGGACACTCCTGCACCACTGTTATAACCCAAACGGAATATAACCTTGAAAGCTGAGTTCAGGAGAGAGTGGTCAATTAAGAAGTAAGAAGCTCTTGGGTCAGAGCAGTAGTTCAGTGGGTAAGGCATTTGCCATACACAAGGCCCACCTGGGTTCCATTCCCGGCATCCTATATCATCCCCCGTGCACCACCAGGAGTAATTCCTGAGTGCAGAGCCAATAATCCTTGTGTATTACCAGGTGTGACCGGAAAAGCAAAGCAAAACAAAAAAAATAAGAGTAAGAAGTTTCTTGGTTAATTATTAATTTTTATTGAGATATCTCTAAATATGAGATGATTTAAGATGATTGCAAGGTATGCTACCCACCCTGCGCCTGCTATCATTGTATGCCAAATACCAGAATATAGACCCTCCCATGACCTTGAATGGTTAGGCTCTTTATGTTCCTGGAGCAAGAGTCCCTTCCCTACTTGATAGACAGACATAGAGATTTACGGCCCGCTCAAGCCAACAATGATGACGGGACAGTGATACAGTGAATTGAGATATAATTGACATCTACTACTGTATGTACAAGTTCTACATGTTGGTTCATATAATACAATAGGATGATTACTGAAGTGTTTGCTAACATTTTAATCATGGGCTATTTATCATGTAGTATCATGTATTTTCTTGTTTGGGTTTTTAGGGCTTAGGGATTGATGCTGGGTTTGGGGCCATACCGAGTGGTGTGGTCTCAGGACTCACCCTGATTCTGTGCTCAGGGATAATTCCTGGAGGAATTTGTGAGAGTGAGAGTGAGGTGGCAGGCATTGAGCCCAGGTTGGCAACATGCAAGACAAGTGCCTCCTTACCTGCTGTACTATCTCTCAAGTCAAAATAGAATACTCTGAATTGCTCTTCTCGGGGGCCAGAGTGATAGCACAGCAGGTTGGGCATTTACTTTGTACGTGGCCAACCCAGGATCAATTCCCAGCATCCCATATGGTCCCCGAGCACCTCCAGGAGTAATTCCTGAGTGCAGAGTCAGGAGTAACCCCTGAGCATTGTTGATTGTGACCCCCAAAAAAAGCAAAAATGAATTGTTCTTTTCTCTTTCTCTCTCTTTCTTTCTTTCTCTCTCTCTCTCTCTCTCTCTCTCTCTCTCTCTCTCTACACACACACACACACACACACACACACACTCATAATGAGCCAGGGAGCATCTTGAGTAAGTCCCTAACAGCCAGGTGTGACACCAAACAAAAAAAAAAAAGTTATAAAAGAGTAATCTCGGGCCGGAGCGATAGCCCAGCGGGTAGGGTGTTTGCCTTGCACGCGGCGGCCCAGCCGGCCCGGGTCGATCCCCGCATCCCATAGGTCCCCCCGAGCACCGCCAGAGTAAGTCCTGAGTGCAGAGCCAGGAGAAACCCCTGAGCACGCCGGTGTGACCCAAAAAAAAAAAAAAAAAGAGTAATCTTTTAGGGCCAGAGAGCTAGATAGAGCGGGTAGGGTGCTTGCTTGTACATGATTGACCCAGGTTCAATCCTGGTATCCCATATGATCCCCCAAGCATGAGCAGGAATGACTCCTGAGAGCAGAGCCTGGAGTAGCCCTGAGCAAACAAGCAAACAAAAATAGAGTAACCTCTTAGGGCAGGGGCAGGGGCGGCTGTGGGACCTGCCTGCGGTTCTTGGCCAACTCTGTGGGTGGTTCCACGCAAGAGCCCGAGGGAGTGCAGCTTCTGGGGCTCCCCAGGCCACCTTAACTGTGCTGGGAGCCCTGTAGGGCTGTACTAATGATGCTCAGAGGACCATGTGGTGCCAGGACCAGAACCCAGGCCCAGTGCCTGCCAGGCATGCACACTAACCAAAGGTAGCTCCCAGCTCTGTTAGAGCAGCGAAGTTTATTGTGAGTATTGTTGATAGTAACCACTGAGTTGTACATTAGAGTGCAGGAACTCATTTATCTTCTCTTTGTAAGCTGTCCCTCAATCGCATCTCCCCAAGCACCATGATGCAATTAATTACTTCATCAATCGATTAATTACTGGCCAGACTAGCAAAACAGCAAAAGGAAGCAGGATATGGAAGGGGCAGAACCTGAATCAGGGAGCATTTCGAGGGGGTCCTGGTTTCATCTCTTTTCCTTAGGAAGTTCTGGGGCACATATCACACCTTAGTCTTAGTCCCCCTTCGGGAGCTCCCACTTGGGAGCTCACAGAAGAGAGGAATTTGGTCTCGAAACTCCCACGAGACTTCCCAAGAGCTCTCTGTTGGGTCTAGTGACTTCACCACCACGAAGATCCTCTCCCCAGCGGCACTGACAACAAAGCACACAGCCTCGGCGGCTACCCACAGAAAGCTGGGGCAGAGCCTCGGCAACAAGGAGGGAGTCTGTGACACACACTAACTCCTCTTCTAAATCCAAAGGCCGGAGCTGTGCCACCAGCAGAAGGCGACACTCTCCCATCCCATGGAGGGCCAGTTCTTCAGTCCTTCTGAGGACATGAGCATTGACTTCTGGCCACAGTGTGAGCGTCCCCCCCCTCTCTGCTGGCTCTCTGACCCGAGTCAGGGGCAACTGCAGCGCCCAAAGTTCAGCTCTTTCCTCTCCACTCATTGCAGTTCTTTCCCTGGCTTCCCTGCCTCTTCTGTATTGATCTGGCCCCTTCCATGCCTGCTTTCAAATCAACACGCAGTGAATGAATGGTCAGGCCAGTCAGATCCCTTCACTGCAGGAGGCTATCAGAGCCCAAGACAGCTCTAGAAGGTGCTGGACACCCCATGGCCAACCCTTTTATACCCAGTTCAATAGGCAGACATTACGTCTTTGTTGCCTTTTGCCAGCACCCCAGATTCCAGAGAGAGAAGAAAGAACTTCTGTTTTGACTAAGCACTGCCAATGGGGTGGGGAATACAGTTTTAGACACAAACAGAAGCTTCTGGCAGGCCCTGCTCACCAGGGTCACCGTCTGTACAATGCATTTCCACACAACAAAATCAAAGAAAGCCTGACAGAGGCTTTTTAACAAGCCGTTTCTTACAGAGTTAAACCCATTTGGGGTCTCTCATCCATCCTTCATCTCTACAGATACAGACGCACAGCTCTGACGGGGTACAGAAATCAATGACCAAGCACTCCTGTTCTGACCGTAGTAGTCAGAAGCTAAATCCCTGTATGATGTTCCGATGGTCTCTAGCAGGCCCATCCCTCTCATTTACTTAAGCAAGGCAGTCAGGCCCAGAAAGGCTCAGTACCCCATACAAAGTCGGAGCCCCTATTGGTGGTGGGCTATAGTCCAGAAGCCAGCCCACCCCGCGGGCTCAGGTCTTCACTGTGGGCCTTCCATGCTCACACCCTTCCACGAGGACTCGTTGTGGAGACAGTGTCAGGAGGCACACTGGACCCAGCCTGTGGGATAGGAGAGGATTTGTAGAAGAGAAGACTCTTCGGGCAGGGGATGTGATTCGATGGCAAAGCAAGTACTGTTGCATGATTGGGATCTAGGTTCCATCCCAGCACAGCAAAATAAAATAGACAAATTTGGAAGCACATGAAAGGAAAGACTTTTGAAAATCTGAGAGATGAGTCTCATGGTCATGCAGAGAAGAGCTCTTCAAAGTCAGAGTGCCAGATGGACAGATGAAAATCTAAGATGAGGGCCGGAGCCACAGCACAATGGATATGGCACTTGTCTTGCTCAATGCTGACTCCAGTTCTATCTCTGCATCCCGTACAGTCTCCTGAGCACTGCCAGGAGTAATTCCTGAGTACAGAGCCAAGAGTAACGCCTGAGCTCGCTACATGTGACCCAAAATTGAGGGGAAAAAAAACTGGGTCAGCTTCATGCAAGGTGAATGCTCTACTCTCTGTACCATCACTCTGGTCCCAAACTTTGTTTCTTTCTTTTCCCCCTTCCAGTCATATTTTATTGTTTTATTATACCACTATGTGACATACAATTATGAAGATGTTCATGATTGGGTTTTAGTCATACATTGTTCCAGCACCCATCCCTCCATCAGTGCCCTATTCCCACCACCAATGTCCCCTTCCCCAGCCTGCTTCTATAGCAGGCATTTTTCCTTTTCTTCTCTCTCTCTCTCCTCTTGCACATTGTGGCTTGCCCTAAAGACATTTAGGGATTATCATGTAAATCCTTTTGAGTACATTCAATGCTCAGTTCTAGTGCGGTGTTGCCATTTCCCAAAATTAGTAGAACACTAGCATATATTGATATCCCACTAATGAATGCAGTCATTCTATATCTGTCCTTTACCTTCTGACTAATTTCACTCAAGATTATAATCTCCATGTCCATCCATTTGCAGGTAAATTTCATGCCTTTGTCTTTTCTGACAGCTGCATAGCATTCCATTGTGTAGATGTACCACAGTTTCTTTAGCCAATCTTCTGGTTTTGGGCATTAAAGTTGTTTCCAGATTATGACTATTGTGAACAGTGCTGACGATGAATATTGAAGTGCAGATAGTGTTTCTGCTGTGTGCTTTTGGCCTTCCAGAAGTAATATCCCAGGAGTGGTATTGCTGGGTCAAATGGGAGCTCAATATCTAGTTTTTTGGAGGAATGTTTATATTGTTTTCTGAAAGGGCTGGACCAGTCGGCACTCCCACCAACAGTGGGTGAGAGTCCCTTTCTCCCCGCATCCACACCAGCACTGGTTGTTCTTGCTCTTTTGGATGTGTGTCAGTCTCTGTGATGTGAAATGATACCGCATTGTTGTTTTGATTTGTAGCTCCCTGATGATTAATGATGAAAAGCACTTTTTCACATGCCTTTTGGCTATTTGAATTTCTTCTTTTAGGAAGTTTCTGTTCATTTCTTCTCCCCATTTTTTCATGGGGTTGGCTGTTTTCTTCTTGTAAAGTTCTACCAGTGCCTAATAAATCCTGGATATTAACTCCTTTTCAGACGGGCATTAAATAATTTTTTTTCCCAGTCTGTGGGGCTGTCTCTGTATCTTGGTCACTGTTTCTTTTGAGATGTAGAAGCTTTTCAGTTTTACATAATCCCATTTGTTTATCTTTGCTTCCATTTGCTTTGTCAGTGGTGTTTCATCTTTGAAGATACCTTTGAAGATTCCATGTCGTAAAGTGTTTCTCCTATATTTTCTATATGGACCCTGTAGATTCATGTCTGATGTTGAGATCTTTGATCCATTTTGATCTGACTTTTGTGCACGGTGTTAGAAGAAGGTCTAAGTTCATTTTTTTTAACATGTAGGTGCCCAGTTTTCCCAGCACCACCCAAACTTTGTTTCTTAACTTACCAGATCTGAACAAAAACATCTGGTGTTTGTCTTTCTCCTTTTGACTTATTTAGTGTGGTACAACCCTTTTCAAGGCAGGTTCTAACCCTGGCCCACAATCACAGCAGAGCCTCACAAGAAGCCAGAGGAACCCCCACACCATGAGGGCTGCCATTTTCAACATCCAGACTCCACAGCTCATCAGAACTCCACCCAGCAGAAGAGCTGATCACAGCCCTGCTCTTCAGAGTCCTACCCTACAGTCGTCTATTTCAAACCCAGGTATGCCTAATCCAGAGACTCAGAGATATGGGGTAGAGCTGCTATTGGCTCTCCCTGTGCCCAGTTGATCATGAACCTCCCAGGAGGGAAGGCAGGTTCTAACCCTGGCCCGCAATCCCAGCAGAGCTTCGCAAGAAGCCAGAGGAACCCCCACACCATGAGGGGCCACCATTTTCAACATTTTCAAGATTCCACAGCTCATCAGAGCTCCACCCAAGAGAAAAGCTGATTCTCCCCATTGTGGTTCATCAGTAAATTCAAGAGATGAGAGACTACTACAAGAGTATTCCACCCTGCCAAAGCGATAGTACATCAGGTAGGGTGTTTGCCTTGCATGCAGCCGGCCCACGACGGCCTGGGTTCGATCCCCAGAATCCCATATGGTCCCTCGAGCACCTCCAGGAGTAATTCCTGAGTGCAGAGCCAGGAGAAACCCCTGAGCATTGCCGGGTGTGAGCCCCTCCCCCCCAAAAGAGTATCTCACCCTCACGGCAGAGCCTGGCAAGCTACCCGTGTCGTATTTGATAGGCCAAAAACCAGTAAGGATTATAGACCTCATTCCCATGACATGAACAAATGGTTTGTGGCTCTTCATGTTCCTGGAAGGAGCAGATGCCTTGGGCTACTCTAGCACGCTACAGGATGTATGGAGATGTTACTGGTGCCCGCTCGAGCAAATTGATGAACCACAGGAAGACAAGTGATACAAGTGATACAGCCTCTTTCAGTCTATCCATGGTGTCACAATAGGGCAAGATAGTTTCTCTTCTTACAGCTGAGTAGCCTTCCATTACATGTATGTGTGTGTGTGGCTGTCTGTTCATCACATCTTTATCCCCTCATCTGTCATGGCAACTTACATATTCAAGTTGAATATTTCAATATATTAGCTATTGTAAATAACATTGCAACCAACATAGTGTATGAAGGATCAGAGGTTAGGTAAGATAGAGAAGGGACTAGTGTGCTAATAATTGTTGGAAATGGTAATGCCAGACTAGTACTGAGCATTGAACATAGGCAAAGGGATATACATGATAATCCCTAAATGTATGTATTGCAAGCCACAATGTGCAAAAGAAGGGAGAAAAAGAGATAGAGACAGAGAGAGGAGAGAGAGAAGGAAGAGGAGGAGGAGGAGGAGGAGGAGGGAGGAGGAGGAGGAGGAGAAAGAGAAGAAGAAATAGTGGCTGCTTTAGAGATTTGCAGGCTAGCCGTAGGAATAGTAACCACACATATGGGGTGTCATCTCAAAGAATAGAGCTATCAACAGAAGATTGCCCTGAATACAGATTGCATGTACATGTACTAAATCACTTCCTAATATTCAAGATCATCTCAGTATATGCACAGACTGTCAATGAAGTTGTGAACTAATATCTGCTTGACCATCTGGTGGGAACTTTGCACAGGGAGTACTACTGTGTGAGTTCTTCGGTAGCCTACGTAGAGTGTAGTGAAGAGACAGACTCAAGCCCTGCTCTCTGCGTGAGCCTCAGGAAACAGGTCTCAGGCATCTCGGTACACAGGTGATTCTCAAGAGCCAGTCAGGGCAAGGGAGGGGCGTGATCATCATTGCCAATGGACAAACTGAACAATTTTAGAAGTAAAATAGTGTTACTTAGAGAAATATTATAAGGGAGTGAGAGAGAGAGAGAGAGAGAGAGAGAGAGAGAGAGAGAGAAACATGTTCATTACTCTGGTGGTGGTATTGGTGTTTGAACATTGAAAGCCTGTAACTGTATTATGAAAACTTTTGTAAACCATGGTGTTTAAAGAAAGTATTTTATTTAATTTAAATAGACTGCCTTTTCCAAAGAGCCGCATCATCTTCCATTGCATGAGCCATGGAAGAAGACTCCGATCGCTCATGTCCTGATGTCCTGGTCAGCTCATGATGTCAGTGTTCTGGATTCTGAACATTCTGAATGCTGTGGGGTAGTATTTTAATTAATATAATTATCTTAATTAAGTCTCATATATTTGTGATTTATCCATTCCCTAACACACTCTTCTCTTTCACCCAGGTCAAGGGAACAGAAGGGTAGGGAAAGGTCTATTTACTTTTGAAGGGTGCTCTACCCAGTAATACTCAGGGGCTACTCCTGACTCTATGCTTAGGGTTCCCTCTTGATGGTGCTTGGTGGGGGTGGGGAGGTGAGAGCATGTGGTTCCAGGGAATGGTCCCAGGCCTCCCATATGCAAGCATGCACTCTGCCCATTGAGCTATTTCTCTGGCCCTAAGTCCTCTGTTCTTAATCCTCCACATAAGGCTCAGGGATGACTCGGTGACTTAAAGTGTCTGCCTTCGGGATGTTCTGGGGTAGAAATATAATCACAATATCTAGTAGTAGCTATTGAGCCTGGCATGTGCTAAGTATGCTAAGGGAAGCCATGCCACATGCTAGTGCCAACTGCAGTCCTAGCAGCTCTGGTGTTTGGGACACTAGGCCCAACCCCACAGTGTGATCCCTCCAGCAAGCAGCATAGACAACTATGTGGGAGCACCGCATCTAAAGTGATGAGCCCTGACAAGCGTCACAACTCAAAAAGTTGGAGCCCTGGTGAGTACAAGTGTGAGCTTCACAGCCATCCCCAGTGAGCACAAAAAGCAGAAAGTGTGAGAACACACAGTGAAAACAGTCTGACCCATGGGTGCTCATGTGCAAGCTCCATAATTTAAATTATGTGACCCCCCAATTCATTGCAGCACTCACTATAATAGCTAAGATTTGGAATCAACCTAGGTGTCCAGCAGCAGATAAGTGGATCATGAAAATGTGGAATATATACTCAATGGATACTATGCAGCTGTAAGAAATGATGAAATCCTGCAATTTGCTGCAGTATGGATGGAACTGGAAGATACCGTGTTAAATGAAGTAAGCCAGAAGAAGGATAAACACAAGATGATATCACTTAAAAGTAACTGGAGGAGGAAATGCAATGCTTTAAATGCATTCTTGGCCCCAGCGTACAGGGAGGAGAAGAAAATAATAGGGTGAACTGGATAGGGATAACAGAGATGAGAAGCAACAGCAGTAAGAGGCAAGGGGACCCAGGTATGTTGGTAGAGTTAAGGGATGGTGGAGCTAAATATCCAAGCCAGAGTCAACAACACTGAAATCGCAAGACCCAAACTTTAATAACCACATGTAAAAGGTGCCTGTCAAAATGGCCGGCTGGGACTGGGGTGGGGGTAGGAGAGGGAATCTGGGAACCTTGACGGAAGGAAGTTGACACTCATGGTGGAATGGTGATGACACATTGTATGTCAAAAATCCAGCTATGAATAACTTTGTAATTCATGGTGCTTTCATTAAAATAAGATTTGGAGATTTTATTCTTTATTCTTTATAATAGTTAAAAAGAACCAAAAATGATGATGGGACTGATGTTGGGATATTGAATACCTGAAACAACTATATTGTGAGCAACTTTGTAAATCTAGGTGTTTAAATAAAGTTCAAAAAAACTTAAAAATTGTGGGCCGGAGCAATAGTCTAGCGGGTAGGGTGTTTGCCTTGCATGCAGCTCATCCAGGTTCGATCCTCGGCGTCCCATTTGGTCCCCCGAGCACCACCAGGAGTAATTCCTGAGCGAAGAGCCAGGAGTAACCCCTGAGCATCGCAGGGTGTGACCCCAAAAAGCAAAAAAAAAATTGTGTGACCCCAAGGGAGGGAGGACCAGAGCCAAGCACATGAGAACCACAACCACACATGTGGGCCCTGTAATAAGCGTGTGTGATTCCTGCTCATTGCAACAAGAACTTCAACAAAGTATAGGGGAAGGGGTGGTTTAAAAAAGAGAATTAGGAGTCAGATAGTTTAGGGGTTAAAGTGTTTACCTTGCGTATGCAGCCCTAGCACCACCTGTGGTCCCCAGAAAACTACCAGAAGGGATCTCTGAGCACAAAGCCAGGAATGGGCCCTGAGCGCTACTGCTGTGGCCCCAAAACAAAACAAGAGAAGATGCTAAAGCTTGAGGAGTCTTGGGAAGGGCCGGGAAGCATCCCCGTTTCCACAGCCATCAGCCACGACTTCCCCTTGTAGTCTCATTCATTCCCCTCCTTTCTCCATTCCCCGATGCTGACCTCCTCTGTTGCAGGACTCCTTTAAGGGCCGCTGCATTAGCACACTAAAGGGCCCAGGTGAGGTGCAGGGAGGGATTATCTAAGGACATTTAACACTCCCTGCTTTCCATAACAATGGGAGGAAGGTCTGAGTTGAAGGGATATAAACTAGCCGGTTTTCACTCTCCCGCGCTTCTTTGGGGGCTGTGCTCGCTGTGAGCAGTCGCCCTGCTTGGAAGTGTTCTTTCTCCTTTCCCAAAGCCTTTGCACGTGGTGGTCGCCATCTTGGCCTACACGTGGCTGGGTTTCTAGCCTGGAATCCTAAGCATCGGGTTTTTCCTTTTGCTGATTTGTATGCCTGAACCTGTGATAAGTAAAGTCTTTTAAAACCTCATCGGATCCCTGAGTGCTCATCCATTCCTCGCCGGCTTCGGAGGTAGAAGGGAACTCGCTTCCGGCACTGTCGGGACCCCCGCGGTGCGCCCCGACATTTGGCGCCCCTTGTGCGGGCAACACGGAACATCGCCTGGTCTAATTATCATCGGACAGAGATCATCTGCCTCCGAACCGTGAGTAAAATGATGGATATCTCATGGTATAGATACATTGTATCTTTTATTGGCTCGAACCATACATAGCCCAGTCTATAAAGTTCCTTTCTGAGAACTACTCTATCTCTTTCACAAATCATCTGGGTCCTTGCGATTTTTAAACTGTACCTTTGCGTAAAGACAATGTTTAATAGACAGAGGGAGGAAAGTAATAAATTGAATGCAATCTTAAGGGACGCAGATTTACTCAGCGATTGAAGAAATAAGTGAGGATCATAAAGCTACAGGTAGACTGGTCTTAAAGCTTGAGGACAGAATTATTAAACAGAGTTTAAAATTTGAAAAGAAATTAGAAGAACAGGAAAGTAAAATTATTAACCAGATTTTAAAATTTGAGGAAAAATTAGAAGAACAGGATTTAAAATTCAAGGAAAAATTAGAAGAACAGGATTTAAAATTCAAGGAAAAATTAGAAGAACAGGATTTAAAATTCAAGGAAAAATTAGAAGAACAGGAAAGTAAAATTATTAAACAGGATTTAAAATTTGAAGTAAAGTTTGAAGAGCAGAAGAAGGATATCGATAAAATCAGCATTATCTTAGAGGGAAGAAATTGACAGACAGACAGATAGAATAGATGGACAGAAAGAGGAGGTTTGGAAGTTACACATAAGATTGAAAGAACAAAAGGAAGAAACATATAGGAAACTTGAAAACTTAAACCAAGAAATGGATGTGTTACGCAGGGAGATTTCTGATTTCATAACTTATCAATCAGGACCTAGCGCATACCCAATACTGAGGCGTGAACCAACTAAAAGCCGTTCACAAACACGCCCCCAAAACTGTAAACTTGAAAAAGGTGTATACATTCCCAGCAAAAAAAATTTAAAAAGAATTCTAATGTGGCTGATAACTTAGAGGAGGAACAGGAAACCCAGAGGAGGCAAATTCCCAAGCTGAAAATCTCCCCAGAGTTAATACCCTCAATGGGGTAGATGTTCCTCTGCCAGATACTACAAGCTCTGATGAGGAAGAAGGGGAGAAACAGATTAGCTCGAGTCAAAGAGCAAAGCCCAGCAATCTTTCTCATGACCAATCTAAAGATAAAGTAAAACCGATTCATGAAGACTTAAAAAATTGAGGCAATAACCCCGTTTAGGAAGGCTTGCGACAGGTTTGGAATATCAAGTCCTTATACTTTAAAATATTTAGCTGATTGGAGCGAAAGTAGTCAGTGGGTATTGGGAGACTTTGAAACGGTAGCCGATACTTGTCTAAACAAATCACAGTACATGCAATGGCATATGTGGTATGCAGATGGGGTTAACCAGAATATTGACACTTTAAGAGAAAAGGAATCAGGCCATACTATAACTTTTGCCATGCTAAAAGGTGAAGGTGAATGGAAAAACAAAGCAAAACAAGCTGACATTACCTGAACCTATTTTAAAAATTCGCTCGGGAGACAGCATTAAAGGCGTGGGGAAAGAGTAGGTTCCGACCCAGAATTTCTAGGTAGCTATACAAAATTTACCAGGGTCGTGATGAACCATACTTTGATTTTGTTGGGGAGATTATGTGAAACAATCCAAAGACAGGTTCAAGACCCAACCACTCAAGAAATCCTAAAACTAAACTTAGCATATGAGAATGCTAATCAAAAATGTCGAGCATTACTATATGGTATTAGGGAAAAGGCTGACCTCATGGGATATCTAAAGGCCTGTAGAAATGTCGGTTTAACCTCCCATAAAACACAGGATGATATAGAGGCTTATCCCATACAGCAGGAGGATCAGGAGAGGGATGAAATGTCAGACAGCTCTAGGGAGAGAAACAAGTCAGACAGCTCTAGGGAGAGAAACAAGTCAGACAGCTCTAGGGGGAGAAACAATAAACTTCAAAGGATAAACAATAATCGGAGAAACTATTCTAATAATCGCAGCTCCACCCTCGAAGGGCCCCACCTGGACCATGCCCAAGGTGCAGAAAAGGAAAACATTGGGCCAGAGACTGTCGGTCTTGGAGGCGAAGTCAGCCTCAGGCTTCATCTGGACAGATAACCTGCTTTATCTGCGGAAAGAAGGGACACACCCGTAGAGATTGCCCATCTTCTACAATTATCAATACAGGGCAACATTCTAATAATCCCTTTATAGGAAATGTTACATGGGGCCCCCTCCCAGGTTCCACAAGCTCCGCAGGCTCAAATAACATCTATGCCTCCCCTAATGCGGGAAACTGGGTGGGGGCCAGCCCCAGGCCCAGCTGAATCCAGGGGCACTCTCCTTCATTCCACCTGCCCAATATCCTCCGAATCAGAATCCACAGAATTACAGTCAATAAATGCTCTCTGGCCTACCCCATCAGGCAGTGGCAGTCTCGACATTCTCTGCCCTAAGACTGTCACAATATACCCAAGTCAAGACCCCTACATGCTAAAAACAGGGATAAAAAGGACCTGCTCCCCAGGTAGTATGGGTTTAATTCAGGGAGCGACTGGCTGAAATTTAAGGGAATTATGGTGCATTTCGGACTTCTGGATCCTGAATCTCATGGAGAGATAATACTGTCAATATCTGTGCCAACTAAATGGACTTTTAAAAAGGGGAACCACTTGCTAAACTATTATTATTTTTTGAGGATCCGTGTAGTAAGTCAGACACCCTACAGCTGGTGGCTTAAACAGTACCAACCATTCTGCCAACTTCATTGTTGGTTATGCAGCCACACAGAACCAAGCCCACCAGCCACCTGCTAACTATCTAGTTGGGTACACTGCCAGAATTTCTCAGGCCAAGCGGCCGGTTATACCCATCGAAATTTATAAAAGGAAATTCAAAGGCATGTTGGATACAGGGGCAGACATATCCATAATCTCCACCAAGTATTGGCCCTCTAACTGGGCCCCTAAAGAAAGTGTCCCATAGCCTGAGCGGGGTAGGCAATATCTCCTCCTCTCTTCTCCGACAGAGTGCCAGGTGGCTGCCGTGGTATTGGCCCTGAAGGGAATGTAGCCATGGTCCAGCCTTATATAGCCCCTATGCCTTTAACTTTATGGGGTCGAGACATGCTGGAGCAGTGGGGGGCAGTAATCCACATACCTCGTCCAATCCCCGTCGAGCACCAATTCCAGCTCTCCATAATAAGCCTAACACCGGGAGTAACCCTTTTTTAATTGGGGCCGCTGTGGTTAAGCGCCCACTACCTATCCGCATTCAGTGGAAGTCTGACAAACCTATATGGACACCACAGTGGCCCCCTCAATACCAAAAAGTTAGAGGCGCTAACAAATCTAGTGGAAGAACAGCTGAAATTAGGACATATTGAGGAAACGTTTTCAGAATGGAATTCTCCTGTTTTTGTAATACAGAAAAAATCAGGCAAATGGCGTTTGCTGATTGACTTAAGGAATGTAAATTCTACTATGGTCCCCATGGGAGCCCTACAACCTGGGCTCCCTCTCCAGCAGCTATTCCTAAGGATTGGCCGCTAATTATCATAGATTTAAAAGACTGCTTTTACAGCATACCTATCCACCCAGATGATCGGAAAAGGTTTGCATTTTCAGTCCCTTCCATTAATCATAAAGGTCCTTTACGTAGGGTTTCAGTGGACAGTATTGCCCCAAGGAATGACTAATTCACCTACGATGTGTCAACACTTTGTTGATGAGGTTTTGCGACCCATTCGTGCTAAATTTCCTGGTGCATACATCATCCACTACATGGATGATATCCTGCTAGCTTGTGATAATTCCAGAGATCTCCAGAATTTATATAATGATGTAATGACAGTTTTACCAGAGGCTGGCTTACAAGTAGCTCCGGGAGAAAATCCAGATGCAGCCTCCATATGAATATTTGGGCTATGCTTTTGACCGCACTACAGTGCGTCCTCAAAAGATCTCCATTAGTCAGAAAAGGCTCAAAACCTTGAATGATTTTCAAAAACTGCTGGGGGATATCAACTGGGTGCGCCCCTCCCTTGGTATTCCTAACTGTGAGCTCAGTAACCTGTTCCACACCCTTAAAGGTGATCCTGCTTTAAATAGCCCAAGGCAGCTAACTCCTAAAGCTCAAGAGGAATTAGATTTTTTTCATGAATCGGCTTCAAAAATCTTACCTCTCCAGATTTAATCCCGGAGAAAAGGTATGGTTCTTGGTCTTCAACACTCCCGAGTCTCCAACTGCTGCTATAGCCCAATTATCTGGACCGTTAGAATGGGTTTACTTACATAACAAGCAGAATCGTACTGCTACACCTTACCTTGAGATGATAGCTAATCTTATAATTAAGGGAAGATCAAGAACCCAAGTATTACTTGGACATGATCCCCATGTAATTGTACTACCTGACCCTAAAAAAGAAATTGAAGCTGTTTTTACCACTCAGTGAAATCCTTCAGAGAGCTTTAGCAGATTTTTCAGGAGAAATATCTTATCATTACCCAGCTGGAAAAACCTGGGAATTTCTGAAAAGGACACCTTTTATAATTTCCACCATTGTCCGCCTCCTCTCCCATTCCTGATGCTCCAGTGTATTATATTGATGGCTCCTCATCAGGAAGGGGTGGAATTACAGGTCCTTCGTTGACCACTACTGTGCATACAAATTATAAATCTGCCCAACAAGTGGAACTTCGCCACCCTGATACATTTACTATCCCATATATCTGGCCCATGTAATGTGGTGAGTGATTCTGCATATGTAGTTGGTTTATTTCCTGGAATTGTCACTGCTTCTTTAAATGCCCATAATCCTATAATTCAGGAGCTGCTCCATAAACTACAAGATCTCCTCCCAAATAGAACATTCCCTATATACATCTCCCACATCCGTTCTCACAGCCGACTCCCGGGCCAATGGTTCGAGGAAACGAAGCAGCAGATCTCTTGGCAGCACCAGTATTTAAATCAGCTGAGGAAGAGCACCAGACTCTACATACAAATGCCCGCCGCCTTCATGTACACCATGGCATCCCATGGAGACAAGCTAGACAAATTGTCCGCAACTGTCCTGTCTGTGCTCCTTTACATTGTACATCTCATGTAGCAGGAGCAAATCCTCGAGGTTTACAGACAAACCAATTGTGGCAGATGGATATAACTCATACTAACTTATTTCCCAACAAACCTTTCCTTCATGTGGTCATCGATACATATTCCCGGTTCATATGGGCTGTTCCTATGACGTCTGAAAGAGCTAAATCTGTTTGTTCATTTTTACTCCAGTGCTTCTCCGTCATGGGTATTCCCCCATACCATAAAAACAGATAATGGTCCTGCTTACACCAGCAAAACCTTCAAATCCTTTTGCGAGGAATGGCAGATCAAACATATTACAGGAATTCCATATAATCCACAAGGACAAGGAATAGTTGAACGTGCCCACAGAACACTTAAAAACTCAGCTATTAAAGCAACGAAAAACAAGCATGCCTCCAATGGATTCTTTATCTTTAACATTATTCACCTTAAACTTCTTAAATATACCTCAAGGAGATCCCTATACCGCGGCTGAACGTCACTTTCAAGAAGATATGCAAACTCAAAAAACAGTCAATTCACCTATCTGGGTGAAAATTGATGATAAATGGATTGCAGGTCACCTCCTCATTCGGGGAAGAGGCTATGCTTTCATTTCTACAGACGATAACCCTGCCAAGAAACTCTGGGTCCCTCTGCGACTTGTTAAGACTAGAATTCTCCAAGAATCAGAAAACAACTAATTCTTTCAATATAAAGTCTTAAATTTTAAATTGCAAGTTGCTGTTTAAACTTCCTGGATTGGTTCCTTTTAATAATGATCTTGTTTTGCAGTCTGTGATCATGGTTCATGTCTAATATCCTGCCTTACAGCCTAAATATTTTCTTTCTTATTAAAAAAAAAAAAAAAGGGTGGGTGGACTCTGATCACAGTGCTCATTACAAAAATTTTGCTAAATCAATAAAAAATTGTTTTTCTAATGATTCTGTTCACAGGATGAGATATTCGAATCCAGTAAACCTGCGCTACAGTGCTCAATACTCCGAGACTCCTAAAACAGTGCTCGCTAACAATTTAATAATTTGCAAAACTAATTTTTCCCAATGCTCTGTTCACAGGAAAAGACACTTTCTCACCATCATTTGCCGGCTTTATATTTATGAAGCGCTTTGACTCGGTTACCATTTATCACCCTAAATGGGTCACATATACAGCTGTAAGATATTGATCGATCAAATGTATGTGTGCGTGTGTGTGTGCATGTGGTGGCCACCATTATGTTTGTGATTAATGTTGTGTCTATGTTATGTCTCAACTACTACCTTCTCAATTTCTGACCACTACAAACCTCTATTACATTCATCAACTCCACTGCTGATCCACTAGGTTTATCAATTTTAAAATCATCAATTCTCATACTTATTTCCCTGCTCCACCCATGTTGGAGCTTCTTTTATATTCTTCTCTCCATCCCAGACTTGGATCCCTACAAAGCCTTAAAATCTCTACTTGTGATTAACCTCGAAAAGTGTTTTTGTCTCCCGCTAAGCTACAGGTACAGTTACCGGTGCCAATGTTCCCTTGCTGAAGAAGCCCTGCAAGACGCCCACACCGATGTTCCAGACACCTGCTCCAGCGCTCAAGACTCCTGTTCCAGAGTTCAAGATATCACACCGATGTTCCGGACACCTGCTCCAGCACTCAAGACTCCTGTTCCAGAGTTCAAGATACCACACCGATGTTCCCGACACCTGTTCCAGCACTCAAGACTCCTGTTCCAGAATTCGAGATACTTGTTCCAGTGTTCCTGAGACCCGATCCAGTTTCCTGACAATTCAACGAGTTCCTGATCGCTGCTCTCCAGAGACTCATACTTATATGATCACCGCTATTGCTGTTCCAGAAGTAGCCCCACAGACTTTACATAAAATATAGCAAATTGACTCTCACAAATTATGGACAGTGCAAACTATAGTCCGTTATAATCAGACAGCTAAAAACACTTTGTCTTGAACTTTGCTTTGGGTCCAAAAACAAGTTAGGATCCTAAAGTAACATGTATTGTCATTTTGTAATTCGAATTGTTTTTTCTTATCTTAATTTTCTTTACATTACTAAATATTTCTTACCTTTTCAATTTTTATTAGTAAACTAATCAGGGGGAGTTGTTGCAGGACTCCTTTAAGGGCCGCTGCATTAGCACACTAAAGGGCCTAGGTGAGGTGCAGGGGGGGGATTATCTAAGGACATTTAACACTCCCTGCTTTCCATAACAATGGGAGGAAGGTCTGAGTTGAAGGGATATAAACTAGCCGGTTTTCACTCTCCCGCGCTTCTTTGGGGCTGTGCTCGCTGTGAGCAGTCGCCCTGCTTGGAAGTGTTCTTCTCCTTTCCCCAAAGCCTTTGCACGTGGTGGTCGCCATCTTGGCCTACACGTGGCTGGGTTTCTAGCCTGGAATCCTAAGCATCGGGTTTTTCCTTTTTGCTGATTTGTATGCCTGAACCTGTGATAAGTAAAGTCTTTTAAAACCTCATCGGATCCCTGAGTGCTCATCCATTCCTCGCCGGCTCGGAGGTAGAAGGGAACTTCGCTTCCCGGCACTGTCGGGGACCCCGGCGGTGCGCCCGACACTCCTCCAACCGCCACTCAGGGGCTAACATTTATAGAACGCCGTAGCACGTGCCAGACTCAACAGCCGCTAGCTATCATGATTATATTACTCCCCCAGAACATTCCGCAACGTTTGAAAACAACTTTAAATAGAAACTCAATGTGTTCACAGTGGAGTTGGGAAAAAGACACGGCTCCTTTAGGAAGCAGAGAACACAGATGCCACGGTGAGCGCTTGCCGAGTTGCAATTAGCACTGTGACTCTGGTCCACGGCGTCCCCGTCTACGGCGCCTTTAAGATTCTGAAACTGTCGCATGGAGCCCACCAGAACGTGGGTCGTGGTTGACACAGACATTTATGTGCTGCCAAGGAAGTTGCCCTGACTTACGAATCCCAGAATATTGGAGCGTTGACTGATGGGTCCGGGGGCTCACTCACTCGCTCCCCCAAACAGAGGGGAGTGTATATGTACAGACTGAAAGAGGAGAGAGTTTAGGTAAATCTTCAGTTTGTTAATCATTACAAATAATGACTATGAGAAAAGACATTCATGAGCTTATACACAGGGCAAGTGGGGCTGGGGAGAGGCATCAGGGCAGAGCTCAATGATTGGCTCCCCTGCCTTGGAAGCCTGAGCCTCAGCTACAGTGCTCAGCACTCCCAACATGTTGAGAATGATCCGCA